>WTXH01000055.1:0-174193 GCA_022376555.1 Russula compacta | reverse complement strand
GTCCTGCTGAACCGGCCAGGTCTGAGGTGTTGACTCGTTCAAAAGTTCACATGAATTCATGACATTGCCTATCATGTTGAGGGTGAGATTGGCTGCATTATATTGACATGACGAAATGGACGGTTTCCCCTCCATGTCATAGAAACTATCTTATCGCCTTTGGCAAGACACTAGAGTCGACTTGTTGGCCGCTTCGGTGATGCGAGTTGCAGATCAGTATGCCCGTGACCAGTGCTGGGTGGATTGCCGTTGCTGTCCCCTTTCTGGTCATGTCTGCCATGTCTGCCTTTACTTTTGATTTTGACCTCGGAGATGACCTCGATGAGTCTTTTGATCCCATCTCAGCACCAGAGTCCGCCGCAGAGCCTTGCATCGACAAGACCTTGAGTTCGCAAGCCACACCCGCAAAAGAAATACCTGCGGACGAAATCCCGCTCGCTGCCTTGGTCTGCACACAGCTAAGAATTTTAGCTCCTTCCTTCAAATCCTCATTATCCAATCGGGGCAAGCACAGCTCGACGCGCTCCCAGAAGCGCTCTCTTACTCGTCTCTCACGCTCCCCGGACCTAACAACGGGCACACACTCGTCCGGCGGGACCTCTTCGACGCGCGCTTCCAGCTGCTCACGGCGCAGGGAAACGACTCGAAACGGGACTCGGACGAGCAGACTGCCGCCGCCGCCTCCTTCGAATTTGTCGATGCGCCCGCGGACCTCGTCCCGGGTGCGTACGAGGGCGGGCTCAAGACGTGGGAGTGTGCGCTCGACCTCGCTGCGTACCTTGATCGGGACGTCCTCGGGGCGGCGGCGGGACGGCGGGTTCGTGGTCAGCGTGTGCTCGAGGTGAGTTCCGTCGTGTCTGCCTGGGATTTTTTTTTTTTTGGTTGTCGTGGCTGGCTGACGAGGACAACAATATATACGCCGTTGAGTAGTTGGGTTGCGGGACTGCTGTGCCTACCCTTCTCCTCTTAGATCGCCTCTTTGCGCACCTCGCTTCCGAGCCTAAAGCCACGGCGGGTCCCCCTTTGAGTGGCGATGACGATGCAGGATCCACAAAGGCGACGTCGGTGCGAGAGACCGACATCCACCTACAGGATTACAACCGTTCCGTGCTCGAGCTCGTCACGTTGCCAAACATCCTCCTCGCATGGTGTCCGTCTGTCCTTCTCGCTCACTCCATCCCCATCTCCCACGAAGCCTCACCGATGAACAAAATAGACATGTCCCCACTCTCTGCAGAGTATCGCTCCTCTGCGACCGACTCGGATTCCGATGACAACGACAATGACAATGAGTGGGAGCGGGGCCACACGACCCCCGGCCGCCGCAGACCCGGCGGACTCACGGTGACTCGGGCGCTGCTCGCAGCGTTTACGGCTTCGCTCGACGCACACAAAGTCCGCCTGCGCTTCTTCGCGGGGGGCTGGTCATCCCTGAGCGAGCGGCGAGGCCAAGGCACGCCACCAGCACCGCCGCCATACGACATCGTATTGGCGAGTGAAACGATTTACCGTCCCGATGCCCTCGGCGCATTCCTCAGCGTGCTACGCACGGCAGCAGTTGTGGCCCCCTCTTGTTGTCATGATGATCAGGAAGTGGTGCGGCCGCCGCCGCCGCCGCTGTGTCTTGTTGCGGCCAAGGTCGTTTATTTTGGTGTTGGCGGAGGCGTGCAGGGGTTCGTGCGTGGTGTCGAGGAGGAAAATGGTACAGTACGCACAGTCTGGGAGCACCGTGAGGGTGTCGGGCGGGTGATCATGCGTGTCGAGTGGTAAATGATCATGTTACTGCCTCGATTAAATGCAAGACTATGGCACTGGTGTGAACACAAGGATACACAGCCTCCCCCGCCCAGTGAAGAAAAAAAAAGACAAGTTAACGGAGGAGGACCAATACCCACCCCCCCACCACATAGGGTAAATTAACAGTTCATCATAGGCCATGCGTCCTATCCCCAGATGTGCAAACGGATTCCACACCTTCCCCTCAGCATCACCTGTCATCGTCATCGTCATTGCCTTGACCTCGACTTGACAGCATCCTTGTCCCTCTCCAAACGCGCCTTGTCCTTCCTCCCGCCGCCGCCGGCCCCCTTATTAGAGTCCCTCTTGCTGCTCCTCTGCCCTTGCACCCTCCCGTCGACGACATCGGCGTCCTCCGCCGCAGCGCTCTCCAAACCGCGCTCGGCCAAGCCGAGCAGCCGCCGCGCCGCGCGCGCAACGCGGTACCGCGTTCTCACGCGCGCCGGTGCGGGCGTCAGGCTCGGCATGCTGTGCGTGGGCGAAGACGAGGACGAGAAGGAGAAGGAGGGGAGCGGGAGCGACGCAGCGCTGCTGCTGCTGTTGTTCGTGCCACCCGCGCCTGCGCTCGTACTGGCGTAGGGCATCGTCGTGGCGCGGCGCATCATTCGCCCACTCGGCCGCCGAGTCCTCGTAGGCGAGCAAGAGGACAGTGATGTCCGAGCGACCGGGGAGGAGGATGGAGAGGGCGGCACGGATGGCGAAGGCGAAGGGGATGATGATGATGATGAGGTGGAGGAGGAGGGTGCGTTGGCGCGCAGGGTTGAGAGGAACCGCGGGAACGCGCCCGAATGGTTCCACGCGCGCGTGTCGAGCCCGCCGTCGAAATCGTCCTCGTCTGAGGAGGAGAACGCGTCGTCATCAACGTCGGTGTCGCCTGGCCCGTCTAGCAGCATCGAATCCCCAGACGCCCTTGCCGCTGTTGCGTCCGTCAGCTTGGGGCGCTTGTAGGTTGGGAAGATGCGTGCGGGTGGTGGCGGTGGTGGTAGCTGCGTCGGAAGGGAAGCTGGAGGAGAGCGCGAGCGCAGACGTGCGGGATCGAGGTGCGTGGTACCGTAGGCGCGGAAGACGAAAGGCATGTTACCGACACCCTTGCGGTGCGGCACCGTTTGCGTATTCAGCGTGATATGGATAACCGTCGTGTCATCGTGGTTCTATAAATTTCCCGCAGGGAACATCAGCACTTGCGAAAGCGAAATTTTTTTCTTTCTTTTTTTTTTTTCAAAGTGGTCCACGCACATAGATGATCCCGCGCTTCGGGTCGCGCGAGCGCGATTCCCACACATGTCCGAGCGAAAAATCATCTTCACCCTCCCACCGCCAGCTCGCGTCCTCCTCTTCGTCCTCGAGGTCCTCCTCGCCCTGTCCCTGCGCGTCCGCGGCGGCGACAAGATCGGCAAGGGAGCGCGAGGAGTAGTACGGATCCCGCGCACGGGATAGTTTGACCCGCACCCTGCCACGCGTTATTTCACCCCGCGCACCGATCGTTATGCCGTGATTGACGGCGAAGAGATGGCCTGGCCCACTTGTCCGCGTGGAAGGCTCACCAGAGAAGAGGAAGAGGATAAGCGCGCGGAGATGGCGGAAGGTGTATGAAAGGGGTGCTTGCACGATGCGATAGGTGCCCTCACGTGCGTACTCAGCGGCTGCAAGGTTCTTCGGGCGGACTGCACTAGTAGATGGAGAGGAACCCGGCTCAGGCGAGGAGCCCCCCCAGAGGGGAGGTTTTGGCGGAGGAGTAGTGTGCGTGGGAGTGATGAGTTGGAAGCGGAGCGCGACGTGCTTGGAGAAGGGCGTGGGTTTGGGAAGGGTGAGGTTATGAACGCGTCGCTTGAGTCCAAGAGGGTTCGTAGGCGAATCAGCGGGAATGGAATAAACCGAGGGTGTGTACGGCGTAGAGAATACAGAACTAGTGGCCGTTGATCGCGAGGCGGGCGTAGAAGCATGGACCTTTTTCAGTGGTGACGAACAGGACAGAGGTGATGAAGACGGATCGACTTCTGCGAACGTACGTTTCGGCATCAGGAAGGTGGATATTGAGAAAGAAAATGGAGTACGACCCACTGTCGCTGCGAATCGCTCACTTATGGCGCGCGCGACGCGGCGACGTGCTAATTGTTATGGTCACGTGCGACGTGTCCAGGGCTGAGACTGAGACTGAGACTGAGACAAGGCAAGACAAAACAACTCAGTACTCACCGTACTCAGCCCTCGTCCACCCGCCAGGTCAGCTTCCGAGACGGCCTGAGCCGCGCAGCACCAACTGAGCGTCTGAGTACAGCTCATCTCTTCTCAGATCGAATAAATGCATCTCTTACCCGACGAGTCACCCCCGCCTCGTTTCTCCTGCCTTCCTCTGGATCGGTACCTCTGCTACAAACTTGGCTGCGTTCTTTCGTGGAATTTGGGGATGTGGCGTAACGCTTCTACGGTACCCCTGACTCCTGGCCGTGACGTACCCTACATCACCGTACGCTCGTGCGACCCCCAAGTCAGCTGGCATCACCTCTATACTGGGACAAAGTTCTGACGTCGATATATCGCCCCCCTTTTTCTCCCATCCTATATCTGCTTCTGGGAGAGGAGGGGTGTCAAGGGCCCCCCCCCCCCACTCACCCTCTTCCCCCAATGTGTGCGAGCTTACCGGAGATAAATCTCTCTCTGTCCGTCAGGCTTGTTGCCCCGTAGAGCCAATTTGACGCCTTACGGTCAATGTGGCCTGTCCGGATGCTTCCCTGATGGCTTTTCGAACAACACGTTCCTTCTAGATTCACCTGTCGAATGTTTGCCTGGCCTCGGCTAGCGCAAGATGCCTGACTTCTCCGGCATACGCCAGAACGCGTATTACCCTCGTTCACATCTTCCTCGGTCTTTCTACTTGTGGTTTGATTAGTCTACTGCCCCCTGGCCAGGCCTAATTTCCCCAGGGCGCCAAGCTCCCCGTGGACGTAATCGTTTCGCAAGTTGCTGGGCGCTTACTTCGGTAGACGGACACCTTCTCTGGAAACTATTTCTTCTTCTCGTTCCTCAGAACTACCCTCTGACGTAGCCATTCTCGCAAACGCCGCTTGTGCTCCCTGCCACGAGGACCGGTCTCTCGTAAGTGCTGTACCATAGTCTCGCTCGATGTCTTCCGGGGTCTCCACTTTGATATATCCCTCTTTCTCTTCTTTCACCCAATGTGCGCAAACCCCGACGACGTTATCAGACCGCATGGTTTCTCTATCTTGGTAGCGAGATCCCGATTGATTTCCATTTCCTTCTATTCCACGCTGTCACTTTGGTCTACCTCATTTCCTTCCGTTAATAAACAGCTTGGAAGCAAGAATGCGCTCTTTGTTGAGGCTTGAAAGCCTAGGCTTAAGTCAGGAAATTAATCACTCTCGTTCGGCTCGTTCGAGTGCGACTCGATTCCCTAAGAAACCTTACCCTCACTCCCACGATGCGATTGATCTCTGATAGGTGTCAACACAAACTTGCAACGTTATACTGGAAGTTCCTCTCTTTCTATCGATGAATTTGCTGTCCCCTGACTAATGGGTACGTCTGCCTCGTAATCCGTACATCAACATGTGTGAGCATGTGAATGAGTAATATGCCCGAGAGGCTTGACCGCCTGGAAGGCCGCTCCAGAGCGATTCATTTTTGGACCAAATGGAATTATTTCCAAGGGCGTGAAGTACAGCATACGTATACGCATCCACATTTTTACAGAATCCGGCATGAGAACTTAAGCCGGATTCTTCGTACTTGTGCTAACCGTCGCGCGTTTCTCCTTTTTTTCCGTTATTTCTCACCTTGACGAAATTCGCTACACACTCTTGAAAAGCTTCGGTGCTTTAAGTTTCGAAAGCTTCGATGTCTATTTGGAAGAAAGACAAGCACAATGTCGTCCCCGTCCGTAGCTAGAGTGCTTGCTGGGCTCATGCAACCATAAGGGTAGCCATGCACTGGCATGGGCCTGTAGGTTTACCACGATCACGATACGTTGGTTTCCATTCGATAAGGTGCCCCCGTCCAGGCATCGAGGCATCGAGGCGCTTCCATCAACCTATCATAGCTATAGATGGTTTAAAAAACTTTTTGGATCAGAGCGCGGTAATGCGGGTCCTCCGCTCAGTCGTGGTTGTTCGATGTCCCTGTCTAACAGTAATCGATAATGGGTAATAACGGCCCAGAGGTATGGCGGGGCGCTACACGTACTTTTGCGAGACGCTGTTTAGGGAAGCTCACGGGCCCAGCAAGGCGGGCAAACACGGTGCGTGTGCATGATGTGTGCCTGCATCGGGTTTGGCGGCGGCGCTAACTGCGTAGCCCCAATGGCCATAGCCTGCTTGCCTGCCTTGATCCCTACATCACACCTACCTCATGAGGAGGAGCGCAACATACGCCCCCCCGTATGGTAATAATATCCCAATCGCCAGGATATTTCGAACCAAAAACACTTTTGCAATGCTGCTATATTCTGTATTCTGTCGTTGGGAGAGGTTTCGTCACGAATGATTGGGCCGCAACAAGTATATACGGCACGGCAGTCTCCGACGACGTGCAAAAACATGTGCATGTGTGTGGAAACCCGCGTCAACTTTAGACCAGACCTACAAACGCTCCGACCCACCTGGCAGGCGGGCGTCTTCCAGGGGGGAGGCACATCATACTGTAATTACTACTTTTACTGCATAAACTCCCTAATCGAATCGTGCCCATCCCTCCCACCTCAAAGCGCCGGACGAATGACAAGCACCACACACAACACACTACACACTACACACTGTACACACACATACACACACACACACAAGGTGGGTGGCGGCGGCGGGGGTTTACGGCAATGACGCCCAAATGGCCAAGGGGGAAGGAAGAGGGGGTGAGTGGGGGGGCGTCCCGCGGCAGTACGTGTAAATTTTTTTTTCTTTCCCCGATGATGCGCCTCGCCTCGGCAAGAGAGAGAGAGAGAGTAGACGCTCGCTGGCTTCGTCCAATATTGCGGGGAAATCTATTTGCGCGCGCGCAAGAGGGAGGTAGACGCCCCCCCCTCCTTCCTCCCCCTTTTCCCCATCAGATCTATAGAGTTTTCGACCTCAGCGCGCGCGCGCGCGCGCCATTTTTGTATAGCGTAAATAGAAGAGAAGGACCTCGCGCGCCACTACGCACAGCATTACTGTAACGCAACGGTTAGGGGCGGGCCCGTCGCGTTGGCCTCATTCCTATTCGTCTACGCCTCGTGCTTGAGGGGGCCAATTCTCACATCAGACAACAAAGCAAAGGGTGTGCCAATGCAGCTAATTACAGTACCTCATTCGTAACAAAAAAGAGACATTGGGCGCAGACAAGCGCACAGCATCATCATCATCATCATCACTATTACTATCACTATCAGTGCGATCACTAGATCATGCCATCTATCGCCCCGCATTTGCAGAAAGGTACGACTTGCCTCCCAAACAACCAACGCCAGCCCCAAAACAGAGGAAGGGAAGAAGCCGCCCGACTGCGTGCCACCCCAAGGGAGCGGATACGTGAACTAAAATGCCCGGTTTTTCCCGAACATGGTCGTTGTGGTTGCACAACAAGGGGAGGAGCTCTGCTTGTCCCAGCAAGGCGCGCACCGAAATGGCGAGTTTTCACTCGTCTGCTCCATTCCAGGGTCGTCTCCACCGAACTCCCCAGGCACCTTTTGGCTGCGGCGTAACGCAACTCTCACGCATACATACGCGCGCGCGCCGACATTCGTCAGGACGAAGATGGACAACCGACACGGGGCGTGGGTGGGCAAAATGGAATCGAGATCAATCAAATTTCGGAAAAGGAAATTGAGGGATAAATCTGTAATTTTATGCTTAGTCTGGCCTTCCTTTGCCTATCCAGGCAATCGCCCTTCGGAGAGGGGACGTGGAATCCGCAAGTGGAAAGGCGACAGTTGGTTGAACTCTCCACAGCCAGACTCGGGCGCTCGACGGGCGGCCGTTCGCAGACCCGGTCCGGTGGTCCGGTGAGTCAATGATGGTTTCCCGCATCGAGCCGCGGAGGGGAGCCTGCCAGGGGGGTGTGTGGTGCGGTGTGGGGGAGGAAGAAGGGGAAGAGGAGGAAGCATGTGTACCACGTACGTACTACGTAGCGAGCCTACCAAGGGAGAAAAATCAAGTGTACTACTATCGCATGTGATATGATAAGTCTCACAGCGACTTGCGCGCGTGCGTGTACTGGACTTGGCCCTCCCCTCGTTGTTTCTTTTTTGCGACACCCCAAAAGCCCTTTGGGTAGCCACGAGGCGGTGCCTCTAAAACTTCCGGATTGTTTCTGGCTTACATTCATGCACGTGCGCCTGAATTTTGCATGACTGGCGCAAGTTTCGGGAGGTGCAAGTGCAAACAAAAGGAGAAGCGGTGGCGAAATTGAACTGCGAGTTCACTGCATCCTATCATCCCTTGGTACGCGCATTCGGTAAACAGAGCGAAAGGAATGCAGCAAAGTAAAAGACAAACCCCCTTCATCAAAGAAGGGAAGGAGAAGAAGAGAAAAAAAAAACAAATGAATGAATGAATGAACCCATTGACGGGGCGTGGCGTAACGTATCCCTCCCCCTCAATCTCAAATATCAATAACCTTCCCCTTACCCTTCCCCCCCCCTTCTTTTATCCTTCGTTCTCTGTTGTTCTTTTTCTGATTTATGATGCAAGTTAGGTAACTATCGTACTTGGGAAAGAAAGAAAATAAGAGCAAAAAAAAAGAAAAGAAAGACGTCACCTTTCCGGATTTGGCTCGACTTTGCCTCCCCTCTTAATTTCTGAGTTGCCGGGGCTTTATGTGTGCCCCCGCCTTACACACGCCATAACAGTCACGGTGCTGTACGGTACAGCACAGCACAGCACATGCCTGGATTGCATGACCATGGCACGCACAGCTTGCATTGTAAAAGACCCCCGCATAACACGCAACGACGAGAACGCAAACCGAAACGGAAATGCGTCAGCCGGAACCTGTCCTCATCATCTTTCTTCCTTCCTTCCTTCCAACCCCTTGACGCCTTCCCAGGCATGTGCGCGCTCTCCACACACACACACAAACTTTCGACTTTTGACACAAATTATTTTTTTTCCTTTCCCGGAAACCGCGGAGCGAGGTATCATCATCATCATCATTATCATTTATCATCAACATCATCACTGCATCACCTCCATCATTTATCGATGTGATGATGATGACCGCTCCCCTCCGAGCAGCACAAAACAAAACACACACACAAAAGGAATCATAAACCAGCCAAAAAGAAAAAAAAAAAAAAAAAAATTTGTAAAAAGGAGAAAAAAAAAAAAATCTTCACAGAAGAAGAAGAATGCGACACGCACGGCAACAGCATGCATGCAACCAGCAACGGACGGACAAGGACAAAAAAGTGATCAAGCTATCGAGCAAACGCGACGGGCGTGGGGGTTCGTTCCCGATCCATCCGAACGTCGGTCGACCGACTTGAAAGCTTGAACCACAAGCCCACAAGCCATGCGCTGCGGGCGGGCACCCTACGCCTGCGTTTTTTTTTTTGTTTTTTTTTTTTTTTTTGCTTCACAGCGCACTACCGTCCAGCTCTCCACGTCCGAAAAATCAAAAAAAAAAAAAGTCTTTTGTTTACCTCGTACAAGTACAGTACGTATTGTCAAGATGGACGTTGCTTACGTCGCTTGACAAGATGCTTTTGCGAAAGGATTTATTTATTTTGCCAATTAAGAAAATAACAGAAGAGAAATAGATTTTTAGGTTTAGGCCGAGGCTCCTTGGAGTTGGCCCCAAACCGCGCGCGGTTGCTGTACCGCACTCTACTATTGTAATGCGGGTTCTCGCTCAGCTTGATAATCGTGACCAAGAACAAGATTCGAAAACGGGGGGGCTACCCACTCGGACTCGGAGAAGATTGAACTGAGCTGAGGAATTATTAATTATTTTAAGCGCTCCACCAACCTTGCAGCTGTGGTGGTGGGTGGGGTTGGTAGGCTCGATGCAACTCGATGATGATGCGCAGGCGCAAGTAGCATAGCACAGCCATCCTCCTTTTACTCCTAGGCGCGCGTCAGGCAGGGGCCGCAGCAAGCAATCTCCTTCTACTCCATACCCCATACATTCCACCCACGGTGCCTCACACCCATGGCAAGCCAGCTCCACCTAACCAACCAAACCAAAACTCGAACTCTCTCATTAACAGTACGCGGTATACGAACATGAACATGGAGCATACTCCATCGGAAAATTTTTCCGTTTTCGATCATGATGACAAGTCGTGCTGCCCACATAAAGAGGCAGGGGGGCGGCGCAGAGCCCAAGTGGATTGGTGCCAAGACGTCGAGACTGGTCTTCTTGACGACCCTTACTCCACATTAGTTTTTTTTTTCCAATTAGAACATTCGATCTTCGATAAATTGGATTCAGAGTGTATACGTAACGTACAAGGGGCCCCCCGGCCCTTCCGTCTCTCCCCTCCTTCCCCATTTCTCTCTCTCTGCAGCCCCCTGGCGGAAAACGGCGTCTGTGGTGCCGGTGATAGGATAGGTAGCGCATCATCAAAGAAAGATAAAACGTCAAGATAATATCGGCAGGGGTCAGTAAGGGCTAGATAGCGACCTCCCTGAGGGTGCTTGTATGGGTCATAATCATCGTCCTACTTATATGGCCACTGTAGACTAAAGAAGATGAGGGAATAAGAGGCGTAAGAGAGTAAAAAAGTGAGCAAGAGGTCGGTATCACTACTAAGACAGCGAAAGACGAGATGGAATAGATAAAACCACAGAGAGAGATATTGACGTACAATATGAGATGCGGTGGTGGTACAGCGGCAGGTAGCATCTCCGCCGCGTGAAAAGAAGATAAGACCGAGTCGGATGACGATGAAATTTTGCGCGAACAAGCCAACACCGACAGATGTAGCGCACCATGGGGGCATCATGAAACTTCCATGCCCTCCTCTTTGACGCGTACGTCTTCCCCAAGACCCGCAAGAGCGCCCGTGCGGTGCCGTTGTCGGCCCCGCTCAGTCGCTGCGCCGCTATCTGCTTCCATATCGACATCATCGCTCTCACTTTCTGCCAATGCGCTCAGCGCGTGCCCCCACTTGCCTGATCCGACGTGGTGCAGTTCGTCGTGTAAAATAAGCTCCTCGGGCACACTTCCATTACCGTTGATGGACGGGTGGGTTCCGTTGTGATGCGTGGAGGCAGGAGACGTGTCCGACGTGCGCAGTGCGCCGATCTGGGCTTCCAGCTCACGGTTACGGTTTGCCTGAGCCATAACGAGCTGTTGCAAGTATCTACACGACACGAGTGTAAGACGATTGTCCGGAAAAGAGAAAGAAACAATCGCACCTGATATATTCTACACTCTTGCGTAAAATCATGCCCTTGTTCGCCTTGACGACCGAGTCAGCCGGGCCTTCACTCTTACCCGAGTCCTCGCCTGCTGCGACCTGAGATGCGCCTTCTGGAATTAGATTCCCCAGTAAGACGTCATCGGGTGTTGGCGACGTCGGAGTTTGTGTAGGCGCAGGTTGAGAAGCTGAGGATAAGTTGCATCATGGTCATGGAGAAAGATAAAAATGGGGCAAGGCGCTTACCACCTGGATCAAGCATACACTCGGGAATAAGGGTCGCTAGTTCACTGATCTTCTCGTTGATGTTATCTCGGCGGCGTCGCTCGACTGCGTTGTGGCTCTCACGGCGCCGTCTGCGTTTTTCGTTTGCGATCATCGCCCTAGGCAACAGGCTGCCGTCAAATGCCGTCTCGTACACCGCACGAAAACGTATGAAATGAGACGTGGACTAATGACTCACTGTTTAGCAGCGGCATCCTGAGCTGGGTCCGTTCCGATATCCTTAGGGCTGATACCACTGGCGCCAGGTGTGCCGTAACTGCCAAAGGCGCCAGTGCCGAGGCTGTCCGGAGTCGGGAGGGAAAACTCTTGGTGCCAAGTACTGGCCGAGTGCATAGAGAGAGGAGAGACGGGGAAGGCCGAGGTGGACTGCCGATGAGGTGGGATGAGAATCGCATGTGGGTGTGGGCCGTGTCGGGGAGGGGAAGCCGAGCTTACGCTGCCTCGTTTGGGACGGGCTGTACGTGAAGGACCGCCGTGAGTGGAGGGAGGCTCGGGGGCAGTAGGGGGACGAGAGCGAGAACGGGATCGGGCATCTGCCGACTGGGAGCGGGAGTAATCGACGGGATGGTGATAGGCAGATGGTGGGGCCTCGCGTGGATCGTATCTAAGAGACGATGAAAGGGTAGGCAGACCATTGTTGTAGTGGGGTGGCGGATGACCATTGGAGGTCGTATTGGAATTATTGTAGGGATCATGGAAGGGGGTGGAAAGTGGGGGAAGCTGGGTGGGTAGAGAGAACTGTTGCTGAGGCTGCTGGTGCTGCTGGTAAGAAGAATGTGGCGCAGACACGTCAAAAATGTTGTGGCGATACTGCTGTGGATGTTGTGGCTGGTTGTGAGGAGATCGGTCGGAAGCATCCGGAGACTGGGTGGAGCGCTCGTGAGATTGATGGTGATGAGGGTGGTGCGGGTGCTGAGCAGGCTGAGGAGAGTTGGCCATGAGACTGGCGAGCTCTTCGGTGAAATCCATGGATGGCTGGGAAGAATCGTTGTGAGCCTTGCGGAAAGATTCTGGGAGGAAGTGTGGCATGAACATGTTGTTTGGATCGAACTGAGATTGTTGAGGAGGAGGGGGAGAGGGTACGGAAGGAGGAGGGGACGGGAGATGAAATCCCTCTTGCCTGATCTGAGGTTTATAGGACGCGGGCTGGTAAAAGGCCATTAAGAAGGGAGGAGAATAATTTTGAAAGGGGACTTTGCCAAAGAGGATATAAGGTTGATGATAGGGGATAAGGGAGAGAGAAAGAGGGAGAGGCAGAGGAGAACAAGTCAAGTGGCAGAAGGGTGTGGTGGGGGCGCAAGAGCAGCAGTAAAAGCGAGATGATGAGATTATAATAATTCACACCCCCCACCCTCGCCTCGCTCTTCTCCCTACCGGTCCGCCATCCCATCCGGGGTCCTCCGCCTCAGCCCCGAATCTTGGCCCGGATCATCCCTTCCTCCGTCGCATCCTCCCTTCCAATTCCAGCCTTTCCCCCTTCACCGACGCCACCCCGCTCTGCGCTCAACTCGACGAGAGACCCCGTTTGCGTCTCACCGTCACCGTACGGCCCGACACGGTACGGCCCCCCCTTGCCAGCTAACCATCATGGCCATGGCCTCCCTCCCCAACTCGGTGGGGCCCTTCCTTCCTTGGCACCCCAACTTCCTCTTCCCTCGGAATGCCCTCTTTCCTTATTTACTCTATCTATATCTATATTATTTGTTCCGCGCTCTTCCACTCTCACACTGATCGAGATCCTCAATCGCGGCATGCTCTCCGACGAGCGTTTCCCGGTTGATCGCCTTTTTCTTTCCCCACCGTGGACGAAACACTTAGTGATCGAGGAGCCACGGTAGCTGCATGGTCGGGGCCTACGGCTTATATTACATTGCTGAATGCCACCGGCTCATTACCTATTTTTATGGTTTCGTGTTTCATACTCAGCCGAGCGTGTGCGTCTATCACGGCGTATTTGTGTGCGTGTATAATAATCCTGTAAATGCCCTTTGCCAAGAATGCACATCATCCATCAAATACTCACCGCGCCGCATGTGCAAAGCGCGATGCGTGAGGCGTGAGGATCCTTGGTGTCATCCACTTGGCACACCATCTTGGCCTGTGACATGCACACTCCACTTCATCTAGATCAACAGGACGTTTCCCTCTTTGCAGAATGACCATGTCCATCTCTAGTACTATACTGCGTCCGTCCAGCCGGTCACCAATCGATCCCAACAACAACATACAGTACATACAGTACACAACCCCTGCACATGCACCCACGCACATGCGCAAGCCTGAGAAGGAAAAGAAAGAATGGAGAGAAAGAACAACAACACGTTCTTCTTTCGCTCTGATGGTTTACGGTAGAGCAAATTTTTCCACCAAAGAGTACCTGTGGCGGCGTTTGCGTACTTACACGATGGTGTATGGTATGGTCTAGGAACGTTAGAAATGACGTCGGAGTCACGCCGTAGTCTCAAAGGAGGGATGCACAATACGATGCCCCCCTAACGGTATCCGGCGATCCCTTGAAACGCCTTGTAATCGATTGTGTGTGCGCGCCTGTCAGGAAGCCCACTCGGCCGACGGTTGGTCCGACCGTTTACTTACACAGAAGACCTTCTCGAGGCTCGATCACTCACACGAAATAAAAATGGCTCCACTCTCTCCCTAACTGAAACAAACAGCTTACATATATAATTCCCACAACGCACGAGGAGACCCACGGCGAATTGAATGGCGAACAACATGATGGCCATTAATCATATACAAGAAGCGCGCACCAACAAGGGGGGTGGTGGAGAGAGAAAAAAAAAAAAAAGGAATGGAATGGGACGGAGAATTCGGAGATACCACTCTCGTACTCCTTCGTCGGGAAGACGGAGGATTGATCGGGAAAAAAAAAACACACATTTCCCACCGCGGTGCCTGTCCCTCCTCCCCTGCCTTCGCACGTCATTAGCCACTCAAACTCTCACATGCCATCTCTGTCCCTTTCCAACTCCCACCCATGGGAAGTACTTGCGGAGACCCACGAAAACCAAAAAAGAAAAAAAAAACTGTGCTACGCACGTTTGTTCTCATCGTTCTCACTGGTGCGTGTGCGTGTGCCTGCACTCACGCATGAGATGATGCATGCTAAACGGGCAAGTCGGATTTCCGGTCCGGCGCACGAGCGGAAAGCAGGTTGGTTGCCAAATGCAAATGAGCGCGCGTTCTTAGAACCACCCTCGCACGGGGGGAGGGTCAATAACTCGGTTCCGGGGGCCGAGCCGAGAGGCGAGAGCGAGAGACGAGACCAAGGTTCAGGAGAAGGTAAGGGGTTCATACTTCAGCCGTGGGCAGTGTTCAGGGATGATGATGATGAATGAAGCAGCCACCTTGCCAAGTGGGCCGCGGCGCGCGCTCTAGAACTCAGAAAAAAAGAGTTGTATGTTTGCACATTTTTTATGCCAATTCACGGCTCCGACACACGCAGGGTTCTCATCGCGCGGGGCGCCCTGTTGTGGAGCCAAGTGGAGCCCCGGTGAACCCAGATCAGAGCGCATGGAAATCCTGCGTGCGTGCGCTTGCCCTCGTTCTCTTTATAATTGTTTATCTTTCCCGGCACCCCATTGGGAAACAACATGCAAGGTTTTTTTTTCCTTCCACTCGCTCGCTTCGCACCTGAGGTGAATCATAGACACTTATGATACCTTTCGCGGAGAGGGGCGCCTTGGTCCATACTTGGATCCCAGGCCTATGCTATGTCTCGTACATCGCAGTCCCTAGAAGGATGCAGCTCGGCCCGGGGAAATACGCACGCACCTTCATTGGATTGGAGGAGGAGGCCCAGTAGAAGGCAGCCGACTCGGCGAAGATGCGAACCGAAGTGCGGGGAGAGCGCCGCCTGGTAACGGAGTGTGCGCTGCTTATTTTTTGCCAGATAAAGACAGAAGCAGAAGTGAGCACCAGTGAAATAGGATCAAGCGCCAAGGCGCCGAATAAGTTGAGTCTCAAGATGAAACGACCCGTTATCAGAAGGCCGGTGTGCGCCTCCGTGCCTTCCTCGGGGGTACTGGATAAGAGAAATCGCCATGAGCGGTTTTCACGTGCTAGGAACAGACATTGAAAAATGGAAGACCGAGTGCAATCAAGAGTGTGTCTTGAAGATTGAGCCTCCGAGGGGAAGGATAGTAGCACATACTGTATCCCCATCTCACAGTAGGAGCGTGATAGTAACCGGGCGCTTATTCCGAAGCGCCTGGCATGCGAAGATGCAATACCACAGATACAGAGAAGTGGTCGAAGCAAGGCTAGGCTACGCGGCAGAATAGTGGTCGTTTGTGGGGTTAGAAGTGTGCGGGGGAGGAGGGGGGGGGGGAAGAAGGTGTAGAACTGGGGTCTGATGTGCGAAGTAACGTGTACAGAGTGCAACCCCGGGAAGATTCGGCCACGATCTGGTGGCGAATATGTTGCAGAATTCTGAGTCAGATAGGGAGCATGAGTTATCTAGCGCCGGAACCAGGAGCGGAATTGGTTAGCGGGTTGAGGTGACACCCCGCGCATACACGGGCGCGAGCCAGTTCTACGCGGATGAGGTAGAAGGACCATCAAAGCTTCTACGTGTCCATAAAACAGGTCGTCCAGCATGCACACCAGACACCTCGGCCCTGCGCTGTGGCTTCGTTGGCACGGATAGTCTACCTAACACCTCCCGAGCTTCGGCACTTGTCCCATCAGACAACCGAGGTCGGCCGCCGTCCGAAGATTACGAAGATCGGCCTTCTTTACCCTTCGTTCCAACCCACCTCTACCTGCGCAGTAATCTGCCGAGACCGGCGGATTGCCTACGTGTCCTCGGATCTGTCCAATAGTGATGTGATCTCGGCCGCAAGGTCCGGGGGAGGAGGGCTGGGTTACGTTACTATGCCCTTGCCCTGGGGTAGATATTTTTACCCCGGGGGTGGGAGGCGGGCAATATCATAGAGAAACCTACGTAGCCAACGAGAACGCGCCAGCGCGGGGTGTGGAGCAAATAGCGCGGGTGTTGGCAAGTCACTATCGGGCGCAGGCGCGGGGACTCTGCTAATGCGGGCTGAATACCCAATTTGTTGTTAATTGATAGCGCTAACGGCATCAGTTCGTAGAAACACGAGATCGAAGATTGATGGCACTGGTTGTTTGGGGCCCCGCATCGACAAGGGCCACTAACCATTCCACGGGCCGGTAGCAGAAATGAGCCGGAGGGACAAAGGGGCGGGGAAGGGAGGGCCCCTGGACACTCGCCTAGACCATGCTTGCTTGAAGATCCTCGGTCGATATCTAAATCCAAAAACGATGGAGTACGCATATACCTCGCATCTTCGCCCCAACAATGGAGAACCTCCCTCTGAAAACATTTCTGGCGACACCAACCCAGGACAGAGCCGCGTGGGATTGGATGAAGGGGGTTTTGAAGTGGGGAATGAATTCGCTGCAATATCGCTGTGTATCACGAAGATCCACAATGAGATTGGGGAGCAAACTATTCGGGGAGCTAAGTGGTGGGATATAGGCGTCACCGACCATCCAAGGCCTATCCGATCGGTTCATGCTAGAGGTACCGACCACCCTAAATGTGCGCCTGTTGGAAGGAAGAAAGGGTGTAGGCGACGAATGGGGGTACGTTGCGAGAGATATGCTGCTGGTGGGTTGTTGACGTGACAAACCGGACCTGGAGCCCCCAAGGAAAGGGCTATCCCGACTTGGGATCAGGTTTCTGTACGGGAACGCACCAGCGTATGACTGGACTGGGACTAAGGGAAGGCTTCTCAGACGAAGAGAAACGGGAACAGCCTGCACGACAGGTATTGCTGGATGTGGCACTAGCGGGGAGGGGAGCAAGAAGAGAGGGAAAACCAACGTAGCTGACATGGGACACTCAAATACCATCAGTCGCAAGTGGGTCCCCCCACTGCCTCCCACAATTCGAAAGGCAGGGTTCATAAGGGATTCGTCTCAATCCACCGTGATATCCATGCCATGGCCCACCTGACAAGTCATCTGCCCCACACGCGCCTGCGGGATTTTGACTAAAAATTCTACTTCCGCGGGACTTGTACCGTCCAGCGTGCGTCATCAACCCCCTCTTAGTAGCCTCCCTAGCCGCAAGCGAGCGAACGAGATTATTAGATTTGTTGCTGGCTGAAAGAGGATCGATGCTCAGGCTGCTTAACACTGCGATCCGAGCCTAGTCCACCCAGGCCTTCTCCGCACTAGGATGGTTGCTGACCCTCGACAATAGAAAGCGATGCGTGGTTTTAGCGGGGACTACGCGGGCGTGTGGATACTTTGTATCATCTGAGCGCTGACAGAGAAGTGAACGTGATGACGGCTAGGTCACCTGCAGGGTCATTCGTCACCCCATATGTCGCTCGCCTTCTTCGGTATTGTCTCGAACTGGGTGCTAGGGCAATTTTCAAAGCCACCTAATCGCATAGTCGAGGGATGCTGTGGTACATTGAGGTTGATTGTTTATTGTTATTGCCCCGCGCTCTAACTATCGCACTGGCAGGACCCAGGCGCGTCGTGGTCTTCCGCACTCCGAGTCTATGCTGAAGCGCTCAAGTTTTTAACTGAGTCACGGGATTCCCTTCGAGTCGAGCAATATTGACCAATCCCTTTGGCTCTGTCTCTTCAAGCTAATATGCATCTCGACCATTGCAGGTCTTTTCCCCTGATGATGGTCTGGCTCACCCGATGATAGTGTTGCCGATTCTCCAAGCCAGGACTGCTCCTGTTCTAGGTCTAGTTTGGCAAAGCTGCTGCCAACAGTATGGATCATTGTGATTATAAATACAGTATGTTTTATCAAGGTTGTGACGGAATACCTTGCGCCACTGATCTTTCTCCATCGCACCATTTTCTGTATTCGTTGCTAGGAGTCAGGGCAGAGTTTACGGACACGGTGTGGCCACTACGGCACGGGTATGTGGAATCCTGTGGCGGTGGCGTTTTGCAGTGGTTATCATGATGGACATCATCCCGCTCTCCTGGATCTCTGACGATATCGTCATTTAGTGAATTAGCACCATCACGCCTTCCAGCATTGGCTGCGATCGCCATGTGCCTCATTCGCATTTTGTAAGTAGACGTCTGCTTGCTGGTCCGCAACCAGGTCCCGGTTTCAAGGTGTTTCACACCCGACAACGCCACTGTCTGTAACGTAACATGCGTTTTCTTCGATGGTGTATCTGTTTACCTTCTTGAAGAGACTGGTCCAGAGGGTATTCCGTTCTTCAACTGGCCTGGTTACAAATATCTAGCGCCCTCCTGCCCGTCTCACTAGCGTGTTTCCGAATCTTGCCATTCTTGGGTTCATGCCGGTATAGCATTCGGTGAATCTACTAGTATCCAAATTGTGCGCGGGCGATCTATGATCCATGGGGGCTGTGATGTTCTTACATTGAACTCCAGTTGGATAATGGCGAAAGACAGACGTTTTTCCGTACCTTCATAAAACCTTTTCCCGACAACTGCGCCGGCCCACTGCAAAGCGTGCTTATTGCATAATATTTTAAAGTTTTGCCCTGGTGTCTCCCAGATCACCACCAGGTTCGAATCTTATCGTAGTTCCAGAGGCATACCTGTCACCCATCCACATAACGACACGCAGATGTACCATGGATACACTGAGAAACATGTGATCCCCTGGACCATGGTCGACAAACCGATGTGGACCACCAACGTTGGATCAAGTAAGTACTGTATTTTGCCGATGGATCGAATGGACTCGTTGACAGGCATAATACAATATGGCCGCCCGGCGCACTGCAAGCAGATCAAACAAGGCCTAATGAATCGTATCTCCATCGGCCGAAGAAAAAGCGGATTAAGACCTCCATTGGCTAGCGGTTCAGCATTTTTATACCTTCAGAAGCAGGTACCTATGATCAAGTGCTTTCAGACCATCCCGATGGCGTAGTGGATGGTGTTGTAGTTTCCCTGGTGCGGTTGTATCTCACACCTCGCTCATCGAGCTTCGGGTTTAAGGTACAGCCAAGGCGGCACGGCCATCAAGTCATCCATGAGGAACCCGATGTCTTGGACGAATTTAGGCGCCATAACCCCACAACCCCACAGCCTCATCCCCATTCCTCGCCCCTCGCTGGTGGCGACCTTTCCAGGTGGGGGATATCGGAGGTGTCATTTTAAGTGGTATCGTGAGGTGATGGTGGATGGGACATCGCCTTCCTTCCACGAGCCAGGAACGCCGATCCAATCGTACCTATGTTATGGTGAAGTGGACCCTGCAGGCACGTGCCACCTGTTCCCGCAGCCTGTGCTTGTCTGGTCGGTGGATGGGATCTCGGAGAACGCACGGCCGAAATAACGTAATGGGAACTTGAAGATTTGCAGGCTACGACGGCTACACTGTTCTGACCTGCAATTTATCCAACTTTGTACCTCGTCGTTATGTTATAGTCACGTATGTCTGTTTCACTAACTGAAACCTCTTCCTAGGGTGGCGACCTGGTCCTGAATCTCACACTGGCAGTTCCTTATCCCTAGTGATCGGTCTGCGGCCCTTGACCTCCTTGATGTTATTCATCAGTATATGGCGGCGCGAAATCTACGATGATAGTGATTTTTTTTTGCAAACCATTTGTCATGGGTTGTGCATCTTAACCTTGTACATCAATCCACGCCCGTGCTCTTTCGAATTCTCGTTAGGATGAACGTGCATGACTATGACTGCTGCCAGTGGCGGCATGAGAACTTCATGTGTGAACGCCGCCATCAGTTACAATCGCTATTCCTACAGTAAAAAAAAATCACCAACGTGCATCCAGAAGACGTCATGCAAGACTGCCACTGAGGACTGCAGAAGATTTGCAGCATGATGTCCCGGCTAGAGCTCAGTAGCGCTCAGTCACCACTGGAAACCAACTTTGGTTCGTTCCCAACGTTGGGACAAAATACAAAGTGAAAATGTAGTCGTAGGAGCACCGGCCATGGGGCAGCGGCAGGGGCCTTGAACACTTACGGCTTCGATAAGACTCCCACGCGTCTCGCCGTTCTGGCGACGAGCCTGAGCCTACGATGATCCCAACGCTCCTCACTAAGTGCTGGGCAGCCATAATCGCAGCATTTTGTCCGAGTCCTCCGCATAGTCCATCAGGGCCAACGACGCCGACGCCGCCGCCCTGTCTTCACCTTCACCCCGCTGATGCGCTCCTCGACGAATCATCATTGCTCGCGCTGGCAGAGGCCATCGCGCGGAAGATATCCCAAGATCGAGCAGCCATCGGACAGGACAGACTTTTGGACCACGTCGTCTCGCAAGAAGTGTGTCTTCTTTTTTTACCAAATCCTTAAAACGCTGAATTGCACGACTCAAAAAAAAAACAAAAAAAAAAGTGGCGAAACCTGCAACAAAAGTTACTCGCCACCGAGGCGGTGCTTTTGCCTGCGTTTCGCGCCTTCTCGGAGATCTTATCGCCCTTGCGGCCTGTGAATATCGTTCCCCGAGAGGTCCTGTCCAGAATCTTTGCCCTCGTCGGGGTGGGCGCGGAGGTCGTCCCTCTATCACATGTATGCCGCCGGTGGAGAGACATCGCACTCCATTCCCCGAAGCTCTGGACGTCCTTCGGGAATCGTGATCTGACGCCTATGCTTCCGACGTTCATTGAGAGGTCTCGGGGAGCTCCTCTTGATGTTTCCGTGTGCATTGATTCCGATGACATCCATCGTCTGGAGCGCCTCACTGATCTTCAATCTGTCTCCTCGCGCATGCGATCGTTTGAGGTGACGATATCAGGATCTTTCACAGATCAAGTCAAGAATGTTTTCTCTCGCTTTCGGAATCCCGCACTCCTTTTGAAAAACCTTTCGATCCGCTTCGATCACGATACTAAAGTCTCTAGCCAGGAATCTTTAGACGGGGACGATACTTTCGGTCTTCTCTTTGGCAAGCAGCACCCAAATCTGTCTGCGCTATCTCTCAAGTCCCTCCGTCCGTGGACAGCCCCTCTATCCGAAACGTTGACCAGCCTCACACTTGCATCGCTCTACTTGTCAGCGAATGTCCTATATCCCTGCCTCAAAGCTGTTCCTAATCTTACCTTCCTTGCCCTGCTCAACGTCATCTCCGTCCTTTCAGAGGACTACACGGGATCCTCAGATCCCATATCTTTAGATCGGCTCAGCACTCTATACATCCATCAACCCGGAGGGCCTTACAAACACTTTGGGCACCTGATGGCCCACCTCCAAATCCCACGACCCAGTCTCGCGTGCATCTTGATGGGAGAGTGCGACACCCTGGACGACGACTTTACGTCGAATCTGACGCAGCCCGTCATCAGGCTGTCGTGCGCATTCACGAGATTGGTCCTGCAGCTGGACGGCGAGCCCGCTTCCAAGTTTTACCTGCACGGCGTCCAAGACGAGACCTTCGTCGTCTCGCTATGTCTCCCGACCGCCGCCGTGCCGCAGATCTTCAGCGCGGGCGGCGCCATATCCCTCGGCTCCGTCTCGGCCGACCCGTCGCAGGCGGCCGAGTTTGTCCTCCGCGCCGACGGCGAGAACCAGACCATGTCGGCGGAAAACCTGACGCACGTCCTGCGCTGTCTCCCCGCGATCGAGACGCTCGTCGTCACGGGCATGCCGCTCGACAACGTCGTCAACGCGCTGGCGGCGCTGCGCGACGAGCTGCAAGCCCCCGTGCTGCCCAGGTTGCGATCGCTGTATGTCCGCGGCATCGGCGCCGACGCGCTCGCGCTCATGCGCTATGTCGGCCAAAGATTGGAGCCGGGGCTGCCAGACCCTCGTATCGTCTGCCCTGCGTCGCTCAAGAGCTCACTCGGATCTCGCTTCGGAGAGGTCCAGGCCATCGAAGATTTGGATGCTTCGGATTTCCCCAGGCCGTTAACGGTACCCGTGGAAATGCAGGAGTTCTTGAAGATAAACTTGGAAAGGGTGAGTGCGCGTTCCTGCCACCGGCAGGACGACTTTGGGTTGTTAACAAAAAGTTGCCTTTCGCGCCCAGAATGAGTGGGATTGGCTCATGGAGAGGAACCGTTGGAACTGGAACTGACAGCCTGAGCATTGTCTCGCCTACATTTTGCACCAGTTTGTGCAAGTCTATCTATGGTGGAGCAAAGGAAATAGGCTGTCTGCCACTTGCCATATCCTCACATCGGGATACTCACGAATGAGGAAACTCGAGAGGCTGCATTCCTCTCCAGTTCCATGTTCACGATTATGTATAAGTACAGGGCCTAGATGGTAAGAAGATGTTCCAATACTAGGATAGGTTCGCAAGACCGTCAACCAGATTGGGTGGAACGTGCGCGTTCTCCTTCACCTTACTCTCGTTCGACTTGGATACACCTCTTTGACATGAAGGATGATGGGTAACTATGAATGATAGCAAGATCAGTTTACTGTAGTGATACATGTTTGCGAGGAGCGTGCGGCAGTGCATAGGTTACAGTTGAATGGTTTGCTCAAGTCCAGTTGCGTCGTTTGAGTATCCAGTCCATCTGGCTCTGCACCTTACCCGTAAGCGTAACTACCCCCAAACACAAAATACAACGTACTGGTTCCAGATTCATCTTGAGGAATTGCTGCATCGGTTTTGGCACAGAGAATGGTTTTGGGAATTCTCCGGGTTGAAGGTCTTCGATAGCCTTAACATCTCCGTACCGGGTGCCAACGGAATTCTTTAGTGATGCTGGACACACTACCTGTGGGACTGGTAGTTCTGGCTCTAGCCTTTGCCCCAGGAAGCGCGTTAAGGGTAGGGCGTTTTGTCCAATTCCGCGGGTATACAAGTAACGCAGCCGTCGGAGGACAGGCCCGTCAGAATCGTCCCGCAACCGATTTAAAGCAGCGACAACATTATCCAAAGGCATCCCGGTTACGACGAGGGTTTCCAGCTCTGGTAAACACCGAAAAACGTGTAAAAGATGTTCCACCGAGACGTTCGGATTGCCGTCGTCCCCGCGCACGATGAACCTGGTCACTTGAGATATGTTGGCAGAGATCGTGCCCATCGAGAGACCTGAAGCATGGAAAATGCGTGGCATCGTGGCTGTCGGAAGGCAAAGGGAGAATGCGAGGTTGTCTTCGTGAACTCCGTATAAGTAGAATTGAGACTCCGGTAGGCTATCCAGGTGCATGACCAACTCGGTGACTGTCCTGAACATTCTGTACGAGTTTTCAGGACTCTCGGGGATATCATCGTCAATTACGGCGCTATCTGACATGAAGACGCAAGCCAGATCAAGACGCGGGATGGTAAGATGGGTAAAAAGGTGGTTCAGATGTTTGAGAGCTCCGCGTGGCTGGTGGATGTACAAGACGCGGAGGCGATCAAGTGCAATGGGCGTATCCGATCCGGAGAAGTTCTCTGAAAGAACTGATATGGTGTTCAAAAGGGCGAGGGTCTCTAGATTGGGAACGGATCGAAGGGCGGGGTACAGTTCGTCTGCTGAGATAAATATGGAGGTTAGGGTTAGCGACTTGAGTCGTTCGGAGAGTAGGGGTGGCCAAGGGTGTAAGTTCCTGAGGAACAGGGAGGAAACTGCCGGCGCTTCCCGATCGAAAAGCATGGAAAAGCAGTTGTTCTCATCAAAGGGAACCGGCTGGGGAATTGAAGCGTCAAAATCGAACCGGAGCGAGAATTCATTCAGTACAGACGCGTGGCTGCGGCAACGAGAGAATATACCCTTGACCTCGTCTGTGAACGGACCTGTTACTGCTACGTCTAACGAGCGTAGGCGCGAGAACGGAAGTTCCAATAGGCGTTCGAGTCGTCGGATCTCGTCACAGTTGGTGTGCAGCGAAACATCTAGAAGATGATCTCCGGAACGCTGCACGGCTACTGGCATCATGGGGGTGAAATCGTCCGGTTCAAAAGAGAACCAGAGTTCGGGCGTCTTGAGGGCGATATCTCTCCACCGGCGGCAGACGTGTGACACGGGAAGGATTGTCTTTCCTGACCCCACAAGAGCGAAGATTTGTATCAACATTTCGCGCGGCAGACGATGTGCTGGCCGAATGGGATTGAGCATCTCCAAAAAGGCGTGATGTGCGGGTGAGATCACACTCTCGATTGCGAGTAGCTGGATCTGGCTTGAGATCCACCTGGAAGCAAATCAATGACGGACTCACGTCACGAATCGTCTCTGGATCGTTGATCCTCTCTGCGATCTGGGCTCTCTCCCGCTCTAATCTCTTCGCAAAGGCTTCTGCCAGCTGAAGCAATGACACGTCCTCGTCTGGAATCCCTTGACTAGTCCACCTCGGAAACCAAGCAGGGTTGAGAATTACGGGGAAACACCAGATGAGTGCGAATATGGCGGTAAGAAAACCCAACAACCCATTGGTGATCATTATTTGCACGAGAAGGAAGATAGGAGCTATTCGAACTCCCCGCGCGGGCTGGGGCAGCGCCAGCGCAAGTTCGATATTCAAGTGTTGAATGGGAAGGAACAAGGTGGACAGCGAAGAGTTCGCGTCTGCAAACTCGGACCACGTGACGGTTGGTCAAGGGGTTTCAAAGTCGCAGCCTCGCGGTCACGATACGATAGCACCGTCAAGCCTGGTTTTCTCGGTCTTCGTTTCGCCTACCGTATCTATCTATGACATGGGACTGCGAGCAGAATCTGTCCATTTCGTCATCTCAGTATCATGCAGCCGATCTCATTCTCAAGAAGGTGCGTCATATCAGGAGCTCATGTGAACGTTGATGAGGTCAATGACTCGGACCTGGCTGGCTCAGCAGGACAATGCGAGTCTCGAAATTATTCAAGACGCTATTTATGCCGGCAAGCCTGAGAACTGGCCCCGAACCAACGACGAGGTCGACAAAGTATGAAGACCAGTTTCCGAGCTATAGTTAACCCAACCTCCTATCGATCACCTCAATGTCTTTGTTGGTTTACCTACCTAGAGTGGAGTGCTTAAATCTCTATTTGAATGACATTCATCTCTCACTCGCATGACAGACGAGTCGGCTGCAAAGTTCCATGTCCGAAGGAAGATACGAGTCTTATGCTGCAATTCACATCAGCGAAGGAACTTCCCCCGAGCTTTGCGGAGTGAAATATCCGATTGAATAAAATTAAGGCGCTGCGTAGCTGGGTCCTGGTCTCTGATTTTCTGCAAGGTTTCCTAAATCAGCTGTGGTTCCAAGGTGTAAAGTATATCTTGACGAATATGGATTTAACAGCAGCTTGGCGGATCTACGTTTTCGGGATATTTTCGATTTCGAGCTGGCAGAAGATGAGAATGCACATCGTGTGATACTCAGGTCGGTCATTATATTTTCCTCATATCTAGCTTGCATCTCTGGCGTATGCAACTTCTTGTACTATCTCTCGGACGATCGCACGTGTATCCTAGACAAGAGGCCAAATTGTGTGTCGCAACTCTTCCAAGCTCGGTTCCTGGTGCAATACATTCGACTATACATCACAATGGCACATCGTGGCCCTTCCATCTAGTGGGTGCGAATCGGCAAGGAGGATATGGTGCAGTAGTAGCGCCGGTATATGGAACTCGTGAGACTGTTGAACCTAGCCCTTTCCATGCAGGTCTGGTCACACGCCCCACGTAGAATGCGTGCGCGGGGGTGATCCCAGGACCTGTCGCATCCCGCCTGGATCTGAGCCGGAGTTGAACAAGGCGATTTGCACTGCCGAGTGGGCGATCCCGTCGATATTGATCAAAGGCCAATATCAGGCCTCGTGCGCTGGGTGTTTAGGCTGGTCCAGGGAATATGGACACGCGCTGGCCTGTTTCGTGAGTTTTTGGCGCTGTTATGCCATACCTCGAGCTCGTGCGATTGGTTTTTTGCTATCTATGGATGGAGACAGTCTCAACTCTAGACCATTTCAACGCATTCGGAGCCAAATGCTCATGGACATTCATGTCTCGTCTTGCGGGATGTAGAGACGCAACGCCGGTCTGACTCGGGCTCATATGTAGTATGAAAGAAGGGCCGTGTAGGATGGCGTATAGCAAGATAAAAGGACAAGAGATAGGGGACTCCTAAATTCCCAGAAAGTAGGCTTATTCGACATATTCCTTATCGGCACCATGTTGTGACAGTAATTTCACAATTTTGTGGCGTTTTTCAATTTCCCAACGTGCAATATGCGGTCCTACGTTAGCACCATGCTCGAGCAGCAGCAGGCATGCTACACACAAGGGACCCCCATTTCGATGCACGGTGCAACGGAGTCGAACCATCCTCTGCCTGCGCGTCCATGTCTGCACCATGCGCAAGCAATAATCGAAGGACGTAAGGGATCTTTGGGGTAAACACCTTCCGATGCCAAGAATAACGGAGTTGCCGCCATGTTCATCCTTTTGGAATCGAATCGATGTTGGCATCGTACTCGATTCATTTTTGGACCCCACTCCGACGTGTCCATGGATGAGCTGCGGAAAGCAGTGGAAGTTCTCTTTCTGGTCGCTGTGAATATTTGGGTCTCCACCATTGTGATGGAGCAGCGGCTGTGCCGTCTGAAAATGCTCCCCCGCCAATGCTGCTGCTAGCGGTGTTGGATAGTTGCCACTACTAGCGTTCACATGCTGCGGATACTTGACAATGAGGTGGTCAACGAGACCGTGAAATCCGCAGAGTGCCGCGTAGTATAAGGGAAAGGCATCAGATTTGACAAATGGATTGCACATGAAAAACATTGAAGTGTCGTCTTCGTCGGTGTCTATATCCCATACCGCAAGCCACAAGTGCGAAGTGGGGTTTATCCAGGTCAAAGAGATATTCCATCCCTTTACGCAAGTCAGTAGTACCCCATGGAAACACGCGGGTCAATCTGCTTAGCGTTGCAACTGGAGACTATACACCAAATACTTAAGGGCCATCAATCGATGATAAGCGATTGTCGTTCATATCCTTAGGACCAGCTAGCTGACGTTAATAACTCAGTCTTGACCGCCTATCATTCATTCCCAGATGTAGCGTTATCTCTAGAGATTAACCTAGGATACTATGTAGACACCGTGTCGTATCGTTAGTCCACCAGAAAATTGCATAGGGTCGGGAATGTCATTCCAAGTGAACAAGGATAGGGCTGCGCAACGTTACCCGTGAGATGCCGACGACGAGCGGGAGAACGCTGATGAGGCAGCGTCTCGATGCGAGTCCGACGGTATCATCGACGGTCCGCAGGAACTCGCTCAACGCAAAAGTAGAAGAGGGAGCTGGAGAGGTGGAGGAAGACCGGGATGCTTCTCGACCATCCTCCGCAATCTGAAACTTGGTCAGGCCGCCCTGGAAGAGGCACGCGCGCACGCGGCCGCGCTTTTTGGGGCGTGCGCGCAGAGTCGGGTATGAAACTGCAGGTACTCGCGTGCCCATTTTGTTGAATCAGCCGTGGACATATGAGCGCGCACGTCAGGCTGAGGAAGAGGCTGAAGAAACATGAGGATGTTGATGCGGCGTGCAGGTGGCCGGGACGGCAGCAGCAGAAGTTGTCGCGGAGGCGCTATGCCAGCGCTCTGGGGCGACCCAACTGAGTGAGGAGCGTTACAGTGGCGGCGCCGCTTGTCGGGAAGTAAGGATTTGTGTTACGTCTCGATGATGAAAACGCCAAAACGAGCGCGGAGAACAGACCCGTCTATCGCGAGACGACCGTTCCTCCTTTTTTTCTTAACCCGGCTCATGAGACGATGAATGGCACAAATACAAAGATCAACATGGCGTCCGTCTCTCCCTTCCACGTCTCGGCGAGCCCCGTGTGTCGTGCTTGTCGGATTCGCTCTCGTATAACTTCCATTATCTTGGCGGGTGCCGACTCGAATCCATTCTTTGCGGTTGACGAAGAGAGGTGCCAGAGAGCGTGTGGGGTACGGATATATATGCGAAGTAGGAAATAGGCAAAAATAAAGGCGTGATCCACAACTAACTTTTCTCATTGTGAACTTTGGCCGTTTGTATCTCGATCTCTGGCAAAGAGCCAGTCATTCCGCTCGCGTCCGCTGTCATCAACAAGCAGCCGACCACGTTCCACATCGCTTTGACCACCGGGACGGTGGACGGTGGTGCAGCAGCAGCAGCAGCAGCAGCAGACATAGTTTGGAGAGCATGGGAGAGTGCGAGAGGTTACGAACACGTTGCTGAGAAACGCGGAGAGCGCCCTGCAATTTTTTTTTAATCAGGATGACCACCGGGGCATTTCGTGACTGTTGCCACCAGGTCTTGAAAGCGCATACAAGATGTCACGGTTTGATGAGCCTCGCTTGTGTGGCGCTCTCAACGGCGGTCGGGCCGGAACATATACGAGATCACCGACCAGCGCTGGCTTGTGCTTGTCCCTGCCCTGCCCTGCCCTGCTGGCGCGGCGTCGCGTGGCTCGGAACAACATGACCGTGAATGGTGAATGGAGCGAAACGGTATTTGAAGGACAGGGGTTAAGGGTTATCTACTTGATTCACACACCACAACACCATGGGCGCGCCGGCGATGCAAGTGATCTGTGGTGATCTGCGATGACCGACCCAGACCCATAAACTGAGATCGAGCAGTGAGGAGGAGAACGACTTGGACCGCCCTTTCCCCGCCGGGTGTAGCCTTTTTCTTTTTTCTGATGTTCGATAGATGATGATGATCGGGGAGGAAGGGGGGGGGAAGAAGAATGATCAAGTCGTGGTGCCACTTAGCAAGCACTGGTGGCGTTGAACACGGTACTCGATCCCCACACCAGCAATACGATACTGTACTTGTATTGTATAGCCGAATGTACCGACACAACCTATTGCAAACGAAACTAAGGATGAATCACGATCACTGGCATGTCTGTCTGATGAAGCAAGGGAAGGGGATGCAGAGATTCGAGCGCGCGTCCGGCCCCATCAGTCAATCATGCGCCCGTACGGTGGCGCATTACTCCCAATTCCATTCAAAGTACAGTTGCACGTACAGCGCCGCGCGGGTTGTGCGTGTACAGTAGTTGATCCAGCTGATCCAAGGCTGTCCATTATGATGATGATACTAATCTTCACCTCGGCTTATCAGGTCAGCCCTGCATCGGGCAGTGAAACAGGGTACCTTGCAGAGCCACGAAATGTTTGATCCATCGATCGACCGGTGTGCCTCAGCGCCAGGTCCAAAAACCCAAATAAGATTCTCCGGTTGTGAGGTCCACACCTGCAACAGAGCCGAGTAGCGGTATCATCTATCAAGAAATTCACCTGAGGTGAGTCTGATAAATGGTTGGTGGATTCGGATTTGTCAGGCGGCGCGGCGTACAGTAAGTGATAGCAGAGGAGATAAGAAATGAAGCAATAAACAAGTACAACATAAGAACCAAGTATGATTGTTTCATTTTTCTTTTCTTTTTTTCTTTCAACAGATTATGTCCAAGCATACCGTCAAGTAGTAAGGGAGTTCAGAACATGATACAGACGAAGTTCCAGCAAAGCCAGGAAGAACCGGTCAGTTGGAGAGAAAGGGGTTGACCTCAGCCCGGCCAGCAGACTGCCTGAATGTGTCACGAAATATCACGATCAATACTGTTTGAGAGCAGAACGGAGTAGGGAAACATACCATTGCGCGGGGTGTCTAACTACTACGCGCTATGGGTGGGGGGTCCGGAATCATTACATGCATCGGACGCATAGCCCCGAAGCTGGATTGATGATGTAGGACGTGGGCACTGCCCGGGCTGCCATTATGACTGTTAGTGTTGCCAAGTACAGAATCCAGCGTAGTCTGCGACGAGGAGGGACCATCACGCTGCACCTCAGCTTCGACAGCGCCGTCATAGCGTGGCGCAGGTTTCCGGCGAGGACCGCCAACAGTACCACCGCCGCCACCACCACCACCACTGGTTGAATGCGAACGCTCCAACTCGATCGCCTCTCCCCGATGAGAATTGTAAGAGGCGCGGCGGACCGGTGATACTGGTGATTCCAAGTTGGACGCAGTGCGGCCGTAACTAACGTTTGTCTGCGTAGAGGCGCGAAGAGACTGGCTGCGATTGGGTTGATAAGAAGGTGGGGCAGTGCTTTGAGGGAGAGCAGCAGCAGCAGCGGCAGCGGCGGCGGCGGCAGCAGCCTTTTCATGCCCAAGCACGCTGAAGTCCTCGTCTGATCCGATGATCGTCTGCTCAGCCTCGACAGCTGGTAATGCTGAATGAACCTTCTGCATCGAAGACCTCACGTCACTGGCGTCACGTGATTTCCTAAATGACAACTCGGACCACCTTCGGCCGGTGCCGCTTCCGCCACCCCGACGGGCGAGCGCCGCTCGCCGGCGAACGTACATGAGCAAGGCAATGACGACAGCAGCGAGAAGGGAGATCCCTGCAATCACACCACCTGCGATGGCACCTGCGTGGGAATGGTGCGAGCTTATCGCAACAACCGGGGAAGCAGAAGCACTCGTGGAAGCGGGGGCATTGGCCGTCGACGGAGAGTTGACGACGTCAAATTGAGTGATGCAGTTGGTGTCTGTACCATTCTGGACATAAAACGAAGAAGAAGAGGCTTCAAGGACATTCTGGACATTGGCCAACATCCGATACCAGCCCTGGGGAACATTAACAGACGACCACGAGAAATTGCCTGTTGTTGGGTCTATTCCAGCAGCAACGATTTCGTTAACGTTCGGTAGGTAGGAGCCGCCATAACCATTGAATTGCCGCTTTTCTGGTAGTGCTCTTCTTGCATTTGTGAGCGGGACAATCGTTGCGGAGGTTATGTTTGCGGCCTGGGTGCTCAACGGTGCCTGCTGGGTGACGTTTATGTTCGTGATGTTGAGAGTTAGCGGGCCTGAGCTACCCGAATAGTTCCATCGAACTTGGGCTTGACCGCACGTGAACATCTCACCAACCGCTTGGAAGATGAAGCTTGGTGAAGGGCTGGCAGCAGCGGTAACACTGCTGCTCGACGGAGTAGCGACGGTGGTCATGATGGGCAAGGTGATCAAGGGCGAAGGAGGACAACCAGGTGACCGCTACTACAAAGACCGGAAAAAAACTTTGATGTCAATTAGCACACAGCCATTTCGGCTAAATTAGCCCCTCTTCCCTGCCCCAATACAGAGCGTGGGTCGCGGGAAATAGGAGAAACTCACAAATTGAGGACGATAAAATGGTCTCAATGGCCTCAATGAGCACGACACTCGTCCAAAGAAATACTGGTGGGGTAGCAAATCAACTTGTGGGGCAACTAGGATACTCGGAAAGAAAAAAGAAAAGCGGTAGCCGCACGCACGTCAAGTTTGAACTATGACACTAATGATAAACGCCCGGAGTTACGAGCGAGGACGCGAATTAGGTGCACAGGATGACGGGGAAAGGGGCCTCCTTGGGGGGGCTGAGCAGGGGCGACTCGGGAACGGAGGCCAGTGCCAGGAGAGGGATGATGAAGATGATGATGGGAGGCGAAAGAGCCCTCGGGCGCAACAGGAGGTGCTCAGTAAGCCTTAGTAGGTCCAGGTCGCAGTCAAACCAAAGGCCCCAATCTGGGACATACCGGCCGACAGATCCGAGCGAGCCGAACCTCGAACCTCCCACCCTCCCACACTAACGCAACGGCGGCCAATTGTTTGCTGCCTCTTTCGGCTTGCGGGCCCTGGGGCTTGTCACACTCTCGTGGGGGTGGTCATGGAGACTCGGATGGATGTCCATAAGGGCGGGAAGGAGAGAAACGAGACGCCCACACGGTCCACAAACCCCGCCCCTCGAGGCCGTCGCCGATAGGTATGGGGGGTGTGGGTGTGGGCTTCATCTCGCACGATATGCGGCCGTGGCAACCATTCCCTGTAAGCGCGTACTTATGAGCCTCAGCCTCGCCTACGCGCACGACTTTCCCCCCCCCTCAGCTCAGTTTCTCCGACTCTCTGTGCGGGTGCCCAAGAAATATGAGGGACGTAATGGCCACCCTGGTCGTCCCAAAGCGGCCCAGCCAGGCAACAACAATAACACTGGGCTTCACCCCGCGGCCTCGCGTTGCATTCCGCAACAACAGCAGAGACAAAAAGAATCTTCATGTGATGTGTGAGTTGTGAAGAGAGAGTTCGAGCAGGAGGAGGGAACAACGCTACTTCATTATCATTGGCCACCTACTCTCTCCCCTAATAACACCCCCTTCCAACGCTGACAGCTTCGCTTTCGGGAGGTCCATTCCTTACATCTTGGGCTTGTCCCGGCGCACCCCACCGATCTTAAAACTCAAAATAAAAGGAAAAAGAGAAAGAAAAACCCCAAGGTCGCCATACTTGTCACACTGCACACGGCCAGCACCGTAGGGGGAAAACACCACATAGGAAAAGTCTTTCTCCCTCCTTCGAAGTGGGCAGAACTCGGGTCCAGTGTTCAGTGTATTCTCAGTATTGTAATTGCTTCTCCAAAAAAGAGACAAAAAAAAACAACTTTTTTAAAGATTCTGTTTTGTTGGCGTGGAAAGTGCAAAGATGCAACACAGGTATGGATTAGACTAGCTTTTTTTTCTTGTTTGCGAGGGCGCAGGGATGCTGACTTTCCTCCCAGCCAGTCAGCCTTCATGGAACAAGCCCACAGGCCCCAGGAACTGTGGCGCTATCATGGGCGGGTGACTTGGCGGCGGTCTCGTCATTTTTTTCCAGGGCCGCCCTTCCATCCGCGTGGCTCCATTTCATTGGACCCAGGTAAGCGCTTTGTAAAAATGACCCGCCCGTGGTTGAGGCGCAGTACCTGCTTCATCTTTAGGTCCAAACATAACATTGGCCAATGACCATGGGCGGTTACCGGTTACCGGTTACCCCTGGGGGTGCTGAACAGTAGGTGTGAGAGCGATCCCTGACGCAATCTCAAAAGACACCATCATCATTTACGGGCAACCATAGTTGTGCACTGTAGGTTGGGTTATAAATATTGCCTGGTCATACAACGATGGAAGCAAGCAGGAAGACCAATTCATACGAAATTAGACCTTTGTAATTAGATGGATCTGAGTCGTCGTGCTGGTAGGGAGACGGTGCCAGACAGCTGCGAGGGAAGTCTTCTAATTGTCGAATCTTGATAGTACGAACATGACTGATACGAGTGGTCTGGAAGACGGTATGAGGGCTAGAAGTGGGGCAAGTGGGAGATTCCAACGTGTTTGAAAAGCCTGCAGAATGGAATATCATTTTGTCGCCCTTCCTTACGCTTTCTTACTAGCATAGTCTAGCAAATTTGAGATGAAGATCCCGAACTAGCCGAACTAGCCGCTTGTGCAGAACACGAGGAAAAGCACTGGCGACTACCGCGTCTGCGTGTTCATCGACTCAGAGTACTTCCTCAAGCACGGCTCTCCCAGAGATCCTGGCCTTGAATTCGTGACGCAGTCGTACATCTACGCCTATGCACACGTCACTTCAGGGGAATGGGTCACGACTACTTCCTAGACCAAGACGAAAAGAGCACATTTCTCGTAATGGAATACATTGAGGTTGAGGATATATCTCTTATTACAGACCTCCCTGAGAGGGCGGCAGGCGGCTCTCGACTGGCTTTCGAGGGTTCCAGCTCCAATAGGGGGCGGTCTCATCCGTCAAGGGTTCTTCAAGAACCATAAAGCGCCTCTGCTTTTTTCGAGCATCGGGGCCTTAAAGTCTTATATGAACAAAGTACGTCACTGCTTACATTTTTTTCGAGTATCCGCCATCCATCAGATGTACTTTGGCCAGGGTCGCAACGTTCTCTCGCGCCTGGCTGAGAGACCGAGACGGATTGAAATCACCGGTGAGCGGCGGATCTTCACCCAGTCTGACATGGACCTCAGCAACTTTGGCGTCGACAGGCGGGGGAGGACGGTGGTGTTTGACTTTGCCGAGATAATGCGATTGCCAGAATCGTTTGCATGCTACACTATGGTACGTCGTCAATCGTTTGAACAATTCCAATCTAGACACGATGGCTAGAGTCTCTGGTTGTTTATGGATGATGGCCAACCCGACACTCGGTGCGATGACTTGTGCTTGAAATGGGTAACTAACGTTCGTCATAGGCCTGAACGAGGACGGCCAGCCCAGGCCAACGAGTGCGAACCCTAAGACGTAGGGGACGCCCATTGGGTCTGCGTGAAGGTGGAGACTATGTCCGGGCTTAGAGCTAGGACGATGTCGTCGACTTGACCACTTGGTATCTCAAAGTATAATTGCGTTCGAGTCGTCGTCCTGGCCCTACAAGAAAAATGAGTAGCTCAAGATAATATATTTTATGGCACAATCGATAACTAGAGCAGAAAACTCGAACGCCAAGGCCAACAGATCACATCAAGGCGACACAGCACTTCGAGATAGATAACGATTCGGAGAGCGTGACTAGCGATGAATAAACGGGACGCAGACGACAAAGGCTGAGGAACCCGATTGCCGAAATTACTCAAAGCTCTAGTGTAGATCTCATATTTCTAAATCAGGCTCCACAGCAAACTGTAGACTTTCCTGTTATCGTACCTGGTCATCTCGAGACCGACAGTACTGACGTACGGCTGCTTGAGCTGGCGGAAGTATGTACTTGGTAAATGTACGTGTACGTAGTACACCGTAGAGGTTTGCAATCATCTACCTTTGCCCCCTGCGACTTGAAGACGATGAAAGCTGGGCCCGACATCAAATTGCCTTCCGAGTTCTCTGCAGTACATATAAATTTAATAGTGCAATGCACGTATAGACTACCTCCAAAGTAAGAACAAGACTGTCTTGCAGGTACGGTACTTTTTGTACCTGCATAAAGGCCTTCTAGCACTGACAGCTTCGCTTTCGGGGTGTCCATTCCTTAATACCATCTTTTGCTTGTCCCGCCAGCGCACCCCACCGATCTTAAAAACTCGAAATAGAAAAAGGAGGAAAGAAAAACACCAAGGTCGCCATACTTGTCACAAACAGGCACACGGCCAGCTGAGAACCGCAGGTAGGGGGGAAAAATACCGTAGTAGAAAAAAGAAAGTCTTCCTTCCCTTCTCCGGAGCGGCGCAGAACTCGGGGGGACTCGGGGGGGGGGGGGGGCGTCCGGTGTTCAGGCATTCAGTATCAATATATTGGTTCTCCAGAAAGAAAAAAAAGAGAACCAAAAAAAAACAACCTTTTTTAAAGAGAATCTTTTGTCTTGTATAAAAAAAGGTGTGCAAAAAGTGTAAAGATGCAAAAACACAGGTTTTGGATTTGACCAAGAACTGCGCTTTTTTTTCCCTTTTCCCCGTTTGCGAGGGCGCAGACATGGATACTGTATAAGCACTAAGCCTCCCCACCGTTCGGAGCTTCATCCCCCCCTCAGTGGCCAGCTATTCGGCCCTTCATGGAACCACGCCCGCAGGCCCCAGGAACTGTGGCGCTATAATGAGCGGGTGACTCGGCGGCGGACGGACCACCTTTCTCTCTCGTCACTTTTTTCCAGGGCCACCCTTCCATCCGCGTGGCTTCATTTCATTGGACCCGTGTAAGCGCTTTTTTAAAAATGACCCGCCCCTGGTGAAGCCCAAACATTGGTAAAATGACCCTTGGGAGTGCAGATGTGTGAGTATGTGATCAAGACAGTAGACACCAGACACCATCGCCATTTACGCGGGCAACCATATTTGTGCACTGTAGATCGAGTTATAAATATTGCCTGGTCATATACATGTGATGATGTCTAAATTAGTGGTGAAGAAGCCAAGTGTCGTATATCATCGCCAGCCTTCACAGACGCCTTTGGCGCACGGAAAGTGGGAGCCCGCCAGCGCCAGCGCTTTTCCTGCCGTGAGATGCCGAGAGGCCAACCTTTTGAATCTTTGCCAGCCTGGAAGTAGTCGGATCAGAGGGTGTACAGGATCGGTCGGGTGAGTCAGAGAGCAGACCTTCGAAGACCGGCCCATGCAACGAGAAACGCGATGGCAGTGGATGTGACAGACAGCCCCACAAAGCCATACGGGTGCTCTTCCATATGGCTCGTAAGCTAATGACAGGACCGTGAGAAGCCGGGTACGCAGAGGAGGGAGAATGGGGCTTACATTCATACCGAATAACCCTGCGATCAGAGCCCCCATTCCGATCCCCATCGTGCCAATGGATACCTGCGGAGCGGAGGTGATATTCAGAAAAGTAGGCGGTCAGGCGATTTTCTTCACCTTCAGATCAAGTGCCAGCAAGGCGTTCCGATTCGAATCAAGTATAAGCTCGACTATCTCTTGGGTTGACTGGACGTTTCCCTGGGTAGGACACGTGCGTCAGTTGAGGCGCTTCCGTTTGGGGTTAAAGGGACTACGAACATGGGTGTTTTCGGCTTCATTCACCATCTCCTCGACTTGTTTCGAGAATGTCTCCAAAAGGAGTTCGAGCTCTTCGTGATCGCTGAGTTGGCGACGGACATCGTTTTTCCTATCGGTCAAATACATCGCCGCTAGATCTTCGTCTTTGCACAGACAGCGAAGATTCAGCATCGGGCCCAAACTGAGTTCAAGAGTGGGGTTAACTTACCTTGTTCCAAGACTTCTTCAAAGGCTGCTTGGACCTGTTCCAAAGAACATCAACGGCAGCCAGCGGCGAAAAGGAGGAACGTACCAATTTCACACGATTCTGGAAACTAGTCAGCCGACGCGAATAATGCAAGAGGCGTTTGAATTTGTCGTGATTAATGTCATCTTCGAGTTCTGCGAGTAACCCGCCAACGAGGTTTCGGATGAACACCATCTCGGCCTCCAGAGCGCTCACAACGGAGATGAATATGGATTCCAACGCGCTAGTATAATGACGTTGGGCGAAAGCCAGATTGATCTGGTGACAACACCCACTTACCGAAACTCGTACGGCAGGCCGTAACCCCTCGTCTTGAGGTTATGCTGAAAGTGGAACACGTTAATAATACGGCGACCTTAGCGGAAAGCAGATGAACGAACTTCTAGATGGTAAAGAAACACAGAATGTAGCCGAGAGTCGGTAGACCCGTAAGTGTCGAACAAAACCACCGCATCTGCTTTGACGAGCGCTCGGATATGTAGCACGTTGACCTGACACGGCAGGGTCAGCCGGTGGGAACATGGGAGTGCGCAAAATAATGTACAAGGATGGCTTCACGCCGCGGAAGAATGGTGGGAACGAGGTTGGGGATCCTAGAGTCGATCTTGCGTAAATCTCGTGGCTATTGAGGCGCCACAGGTCACCTGAATCAACGCATGTATTCGCAAGGTGGAGGCGACCTTACGTTTAGACGATGTTCTGTGCACAAATCCGACCTCTTGAACTGGCCCGAGATTGTTTTCACGTTCCCTGACGAAGGCCAAGTACGTAAGTGACAATGATGCAGAACAAGACGAAAGGGGGGGAGGGGGGGCTTGGATGTGTGTTCAGACGTTCTGGCGCCTGTTTGGAAGCGCAGGTGCGTCTTGGCAGGGAGTGCGTAAAAAAACTCGAGGCACGTCGTCATTGACGCGAAGCACCACTTAATGCAAGCTCATTTAACCACACATGATTGGCACGCCAGAGATGGGCGATGATGAGGATCAGGAGTATGATCGGATGGCGTACCCTCTGCGTCAAGAATGGTACCTATGTGGAGATGAATTGAGGCAGTTTGCGAAACGGCAATGTGCTGACTCACAGCGCAACATGAGGTCGGTCTGTTGGCGGCCTTTGATCGCTTCAAGCACGGCCGCCTTGGCCGCTTCCTCGTGTACATCCGAGGTGTTCAGAGAACTGGTAGAAGGTCGAAGATTAAATTTTGTAGCCCACGACGCGGCACGAAGGTTGAGATGGCCATGGGATGGGCCGATCGGAGAGTGCCAAATACGCTGGGACAATGACGCACGACGCCATGAGGGGTTTGCAAAAGTCGAGGATGATCTGGTGGCATGACCGCTGGTGCCGTACAGGACGGAGCGCGATGTGAGAGTGATGAAATGTGCCCTATTGGAAGTGCATAACAAAGCAAGTCCCATGTGCACAGTTACGGGACTTGGACTTGAGTGAGGCGAGAGAAGGAGCGGGTAGCGTAGCGGGGCGAGGGCACGAACCGGACCTTGCTGCCTTATTCCGGTCATGTGACTGGAGTGTGGTAAGCAAGGGAGTTTGGCCCAGGCACGCAGCTGCGACCCCACCCACCCCACCTCTGAGCGAAATTAACCTTTCAACAAAGTCGTGGTCAACATGTGACCGGTTGGTTGGGGTCTACGTGTACCCAACCGCACCATCCGGGGCAGTCCGGCTGGCTTGTCCTTGTTATCCACCCAAACGCAGACAGCACCACCCTCTCTTTCCAATCACCGGCTTCTCGATTGAGTTGGCGCTTTCACCCCTCCTGCCCATATCCATATCATGTCTAGCGACCGGAAATCTGCTTACCCCTTTTCCCCGCAATGCCTGAGACGCGTCGACTCTTGGAAGCCGCCACCGCTCTCTCTCTAGCACTTCGAGCACACGGCGTACCCCACGCTTTCTATGGCAGCCTCTTCGTTGCCGTACTCACGAACAGCCCACAGGCCGACGTATGATTCCCGCGTCGTTCCTCTTTGGGCGGACCTTTTATGTGACCTCATCGCTGTTCAGGAAATTTTTTGCATCGTCGAAGGCGGGTCGACGCATCCGTTTCGTCGTGTCAGGCAGGCGCTGACCGGCAATGGGGACCTGACCATCACACCCTCTCCCTGGAGTAATCGGTATATATATCCTAATGCGCTTCCGTCTCTGGCGTGAGATGATCTAAACGATGCTTGGCGTAGGTTGCACGTGAAATATCACCGCTGCATCCCTGCACTGGAGGTACTTTCTCTGTACTATCCGTAGTAGCTGGCAATTGCACTGACGTCCTTTCTTTCTCTAGGTCGAAATTCTGGCGGCGGGAGAGTCTGGTCCACGGCGCCTCGATGCGCTCACGGTTGCAACCGTCAGTCGGGTGCCATTCCTGACCGTTTCCGAATTCGTACGGGCAAAATTGAAGGCGTGGATGATGTATGTCCCATGTTCACGCGCCTGCATCCTCATGCTCTACCTCTAACACTTTGATGTTGTCATCCATGACTCAGTCGAGGCTCAGAACGCGACGCGCAGGACATTGTCTTTATCATGTGTCGATACTGGAACGGCATTGATATTAATCGTATCCCCGAGCACGACATGGACCGCTTTGTGGAAGCGGTAGGTGCCGCTGCGCCGGGATGGGCTGCGATAAAACGGAAGTATGGCATATGATACTGCAACGTGGATTTTGGGACTTCTCTCCCGAATCCAATCAAAAAGCGTTGACAACACACGCAAGATCGGGTGTACTTACCTTTGGCAGCTAACATTTTTTTGGGTCTCGTCTATACTAATTCTACTTCGCATCCGGACGTGTAGGACATGTTCTTTAATATGGCACCTCGGGGCCCCTATCCTGTATGCATTTAACTATTTCCTTCCTTAGTACCGACGCTCCGTCTCAAAGAGATTAGATATCTTGACGCCTCGTGGTAGGAATCGAATCGGCAGTGTCGGCTAGTCACGAACGTTCTGGCGCTTCCTGGGCTTCTTGGTAGACTTTTCCAAGCAGCACCCCAAAACCCAATGCGAGGGTGCTGATCGATGTTGGCGTTGGAGGGACACGCTCGCGGTGGCTATATACGGAGGTGACCACCCCGATGCAATGACTCGACGAAGAGGAGTGCAAGTAGACGATGATCATAGATGGTTTTATCAACCAGATCTACTCTTCGGCCCCATACTACTGGGCCCACCAGATGGCCCTCCCTCCTCCCTCCATCAGAAGTTGGAAGGGACCACTAGACCACGACTTGAGGGCCTGTTTTTTTTTTTGATCATGAGACCTGGCCTGGAGCTCCCCCTTCAGTAGAAGCCTAAAACGCAAGTCGATAAATCGATCGCGGTCGGACTAAGAGCGATCGAGCTTCTCCAGTGCTGCACCGGCTGCACCCGTCGCATGTGTACATGCATACTCCATGCATAAAGCCACACGTTACCGTCGGGACGTGAAAAATAAAAGAAAGAAGGGCAAAAGCTAATAGCTAGATGCCTCAGTCCCCCGCCTGAGGACCGCAGCCATGACATTACTTTAGAAAGGAAGAGGACGAAACGAAAGAATTGTGACCTCGCAGCAGTGCACCGTGTAGGTAACGCGGTGCGGGCTTCGCATTCTCGGCCATTCCCATTTGCTCATTTTTTTGACCCTCATTGTGTGCCATCAGGATGAGTGGTCGAGAAGCTTTTTGAGATGAAGGGAAGAATCGGGAGCGATTACTATACCGGTAACGAGAAAGCGAGGTGGCCGCAATGCTGTACTTATCGCAATTGGTTAGTTTGGGTATTCCGAGGTTGACATGAAGTTGATCCGAGATCATGGAGCGTGCATTCGATACAATACAAATGAAACCATGCATGTTGTGGCGATTTGTATCGAGTCGCATACCATTAAATTCCACCTGCTTTTTTTTTTTGGGGGGGGGGCACTGGCATTGTTGTGCGCCTCGGTTTAGAGTCCCCACTCAGATCAGAGAACTCGGAGACGGGTCCCCTGGCATGGCGTACACCTTGTTGGCACCGGCATCACAACCCTCCCGGTCTCCCCTCACGGACTTTCCAAGATGGGTTGTGATTCCAGGCTTGAATTGATATAGCCTGTGATTCGAAAAGAATTGTCGCCCCACAGCGCCCAGGACACAGTCAGCGACAGTGTTTAGGGTTGTGAATGTGAAAAGAAAGTGCGCCGATATATCAGTAGTCGAACGTGACATGGTGATAATCACTCATGTCACAACGTCACGAGGGTGACGTGAAGTGCGTGCGTGTGCGTACGCGTACGCGTTGGAAGCCACTGGGTAGTGAGCAATCTCGTCTCGTCGTTTTTTACCGTTGCAACGCACCATGCCCGTCGCCGTACAAGCACCGACACCTGCAGGCGGAATCAAGTCTTATTACCAGACCAAAATCGAGGCCGCAGAGCTCCTCATCAACCAAAAGACGCAGAACCTGCGCCGCTTGGAAGCGCAACGAAATGCCTTGAACGCGCGTGGTGAGTTCCTCAGGCCTCAGGTGTGACCCGTGGTTTTGTGTTGAACTGTGATCTTCTTTAGTTCGTCTTTTGAGGGAGGAGCTGCAATTACTTCACGAACCAGGAAGCTACGTCGGAGAAGTGGTAAAGATAATGGGGAAGAACAAGGTGCTAGTGAAGGTGCAACCGGAGGGAAAATACAGTACGTTCGTGATTCTCTTGTAGTGGGGGTGGTGGGGACAGCTTTCTCCCTCCCTTTTTTTAAAATATTGGTGGTGCTAATAGACGGACACAGTCGTCGACATTGCAGCTGATATCGACATTGCAACGCTAAAGCCGACGCTGCGCGTGGCACTCCGCTCGGACTCGTACACGCTACATAAGATTCTGCCAAACAAGGTCGACCCGCTGGTCTCGCTCATGATGGTAGAGAAGGTGCCAGACAGCACGTACGAGATGGTGGGCGGACTGGACAAGCAGATCAAGGAGATCAAAGAGGTGATCGAGCTGCCGGTCAAGCACCCAGAACTGTTCGAGGCGCTCGGGATCGCGCAGCCCAAGGGCGTGTTGCTGTACGGCCCGCCGGGCACGGGCAAGACCCTGCTCGCGCGGGCGGTGGCGCACCACACGGACTGCAAGTTCATACGCGTGTCCGGGTCCGAGCTCGTGCAGAAGTACATCGGCGAGGGCTCGCGGATGGTGCGCGAGCTGTTCGTCATGGCGCGCGAGCACGCGCCGAGCATCATCTTCATGGACGAGATTGACTCGATCGGGAGCTCACGCGGGGAGAGCGGGTCTGGGGGGGCGACTCGGAGGTGCAGCGCACGATGCTTGAGCTGCTGAATCAGCTCGACGGATTTGAATCGACCAAGAACATCAAGGTTATCATGGCGACGAACCGAATAGGTTCGTTCAGCGTTGAGGACGCGTTGTGTGTGTTGCATGGCTCACACACTCTCAGATATCCTCGACTCGGCACTGCTGCGCCCTGGGCGTATTGACCGCAAGATCGAGTTCCCTCCGCCGGGACCAGAAGCGCGCGTGGCTATTCTTCGGATTCATTCCCGCAAGGTTTGGGTGGTTCTAGAACTGGGCCAGCAGCTTCGTTGCTGAATCCGAGATGTGGTTTTATCACTCCACAGATGTCCCTTCAGCGTGGCATCAACCTACGGGCGCTTGCCGAGAAGATGGGCCAGTGTTCGGGGGCTGAGGTACGCGGAATCTGCACCGAAGCTGGTTCGTGTTTACCGTTATGAGGGAAGAAGCTTGTCACTGATGCGAATTCGAACAGGAATGTATGCGCTGCGCGAGCGAAGACAACATGTCACGCAAGAAGACTTTGAGTTTGCTGTTGCCAAGGTTGGTGCCCAGTCGATTTTGGCTTGTGCCGAAGTGTTGACTCGCGTCACAGGTTCTGAAGAAGAACCAAGAAGGAAACACATCCGTCAACAAGCTATTCTCATAGTTACTCGCTCGTTCAATTGTACTGTAATATTTCCACTTTCGACGTATCATACATGCATTATACGGGTGTGACATCGGAGAAACGAGAAGAGCGTAGAGTACCAAAAATGGCAAGTCGCGGCACAAAAAGGCAGTAGTGGCAGTGACAGTTGATTCACTCTCTCGACCCGTTGCTTTGGTTGGACGATATGGACCTGGACGCGCATACAGCCCAACCCTCTCTCAGTCCCACAACCGAGGCAGACGACGTGGATGCACAGGCTGCAGCCATCGACGTACCAGACGACACCGGCGAGGGTGGTAGGGTCAGGATGATCATACAGCTCGTAAAGCGTTCTTTTGGTGTAAAGGACCTCGCAGCAATGTGAGCTTCATACTCGGTACCCACCTCATCCACTTCACAATGCCCTTCTAGGCGTCTCTCCCTACCTGCATCGTTGCTCGAGCCAATACCAAACCTCGAATATTGGCATTACCTAGACAGACCCGACCTATTTGTCACGTCAGTATCGCGGCGTTCCTCCCTGTGCTGTGCCCTTATTTGAGCCCGATTCGTAGCATAAATGACCATGAAGACCCTCTAGAACGCATGCTAGCCGTTCTACGGTTTGCCTTTTCGAAGGACATTCGACACATCGTACGTCACCCTCATTCATCCACCTCATCATCCGCCAGACTTTTCGTCCGCAGCGCGGTAAACCTTGCAAGCCGTACAACTCCGTACTCGGCGAGAATTTCCGCATGCATTGGGATATCACCCCTATCTCTTATGACCCCGACGACCGCTCGCCAATCATCACCACCCATATCGATTTACCCCCCAAGACACAGCTCGGCCATTCCGAATCGGGCGGCATCAAGGCTGGCAAGGGCTCGCAGAAATCCGGGCGCACCGGCGGAATTGGCAGTCTACTCTCCATGAAGGGCTGGTCCTCGCCCACCGTGTACAATTCTGCGTCGACCGTCGTCGAATCGAATGTCGCCGCCCAGCTATCCAACCTCTCCCTGGCCTCGACGACGCACACGGGCGATTCTGCCTCTGCCACCGCCTCGACGACCTCCCCGCCGACGTCCATGTCCACGACCAGCAGCGGTTCGCTGCGGGTCGCATACTTAACAGAACAGATTTCGCATCACCCGCCCATCAGCGCTTATGTCGCGGCATGTCCCGCGAGGCATATCACGCTCTCAGGCATCGACCAGATTTCCGTCCGGGTCCTCCCGTCAGCCAGCGTGCGGGTCTCCTCGGGTTCCATGAACAAGGGATTGTTTGTCACCCTGGACGGTGGACCCGGGGCGGGCGAGCGCTATCAAATCACTCACCCGGTCGCGCATGTCAACGGTGTGCTACGGGGCAGCTTTTACGCTACTGTACAGGAGAGCACGATTGTGACGTGCACGGGTGGGCCTGGCGTAGGCGATGGAGAGATGCTGCGTGCCATCATCGAGTATAAAGAAGAGGTGTGTTCTGTTATTTTTATTTCTATGTCACCACGGTTCTTTAACAGAAACGTAAACAATCACGGTCAGAGTTGGCTCGGTAGGCCGCACTTTTTGGCCGAGGGTGTCGTGCACCGGTACAAGCCATCCTCGCACGAGCATGAAGAATGGACCAAAGTGAAGCACGTCCCGTCCGCCTGCGCGGTAGCGTACTTTGAGGGTTGCTGGCAGAACGTGGTACGCTGGTATCCCGCCTCCGCGGCATCTACAGGAAGCACTACTGCGAAGGGCAAGACGGAGGCGAGTGATGAGTGGACGACGCTGATCGACCTGACGTCGCTGCGCGCGGTGCCCAAGGCTGTGCGGCCGATATCGAAGCAAATCCCAACTGAGAGCAGGCGGCTGTGGGATAGCGTGACGAGCCGGCTGCTGCGCAAGGAGTTTGGCGAGGCGACACGCGCGAAGCATATCATTGAACAGCGCCAGCGAGACGAGGCGGCCGAGCGGAAGCGGCGAGGTGTAGAGTGCGTCACCGTTTTTCTTTTTTTCTTTCGAAATGAGGAAATGGTTAATGGCGGATGGGCAGGTTCGTGCCGAAGTACTTTGAGAAGGATATACAAAGTGGCGTGCCAACGCTTACACAGGCAGGGAGGGATGCGCTTGAGGAAGAGCTCAAGTACGAGGACGATAATAAGGACGCTGATGCGGGAGGACATGATAATGGTTCGGCACCTCATCGGCACCGTAAACTTGCACGATCACTAGTATACCCTCCCTCCTATTCTTGACGTTGACATGACGGGCTAAGTGTTTTCAGTCGTTTCTTTCCTTTATGTGTCGTCGGACGTTAGCATATTACACTATCAATGCCATGACCGCATCATCAATGATCATCTCCAGAGAACATGTTTGTGTGAGAATCTACTGTGCTCCTCCATCAGACATCGGCAGTGGTCGCAACACCGCCCCTTTGAGGACTGTAACTACCGAACGCGCAGCGTTGTGCAGCGCGCCCTCCCCACTCTCACCCACCACGTCGCGCCTCTGCGCCTCGACATAATCTCGCGAACCAAGCAGCGTCCTCCCCTCGGGAGGCGCAATGCCCAACCCCATGCGCTCCGCAGCGGCGCGCACGTCCACGTCGTGGCGCACGGCAGTGCCGACCGAGCGCTCGCGCGCCCAGAATGCCATCGCGCGTGCGCGCAATTCGGGCACGCGCAGGGCGGCGACGGTGCTCAGGCGGAGGAACTGGGTGCGGCGGAGCTGCGCGTCGGCCACTTCGGACAGGTGAGCCAGGGTGGTGGACAGCGCGGGCGTGTATGCGTGCGATGGCGGGGGGAGGAAGTGGATCGAGAGGAGGAGGGCGAGGAAGAGGGCGTGTCGGAGGGACCAGAGCGTGTCGTGCCACTGCGTCGTCGGGTGAGTGTGTGAGTGTGTAGGGAGAGGGTGAGGGAGAGTGGAGGAGTGTGACTGCACGCACGGACGTACCATGATGATGTCGCCGGATGAGGGGTCGTCTTGGTGTTGTTGTTTTTGTCGCGGCAGGATGCGGATGGGCACCGTGCAGGCCCAATAGGCCTCTGCCAGCGCCGCGACGATGAGTAATATGAGCCCGATACTACGTCGCGACTCGCGCGCCGTCCCGCGCACGGTCACGGCCCCGAGCATGGCCGTCGCTAGCGTGTAGGAGAGCAAGGCGGACGGGAGCGCATGCAGTGCGTAGTCGGCCTGCGTCGCGCAGTGCGCACAGGTTTGGACAACACGTTGGCCGAAGCTGGTGGCGCGGGGTGACAGTCAGGGCAGGGCGGGGCAGGAGAGTCAGTCAGTTCGGAGGGGAGGGGAAGGATGGGAAGGGGAAGGAAACGCACCGGACGAGCATGGTGCGTGCATCTGAGGACGCTAGACGCGCGAGGAGCTTCTCGAGGGCGGGCGGGAGCACGACCGCCGCCGGATCTGCGCCGCCATTGGCTATCGTCGTCAGCGTCGACGAGTAGTCATGATTCGGTCGGAGGAGGGCGGCGTGGATCGTGATTTGGGGTGCGTTGAGCGGGAGGCGGAGCGAGATGAAGATGTTCGGGGGGCGGGCGAACGCGAGGGTGTATAAGGTGTGGAGGGTGTACAGGGCGAGGAGCGCGGAGATTGGGGCGCGGAGCGGGGGGCGGGCCCAGGGGGGTTGAGCTTGTGGTAGCGGTGAGGATGGTTTACGGAACATGTGGAGAAAGCGTAGGGCGAGGGGGATAAGCAATGCGCATATCGTGGGGAACCATGGGTCGAGCGTCGCCGAGAGCATCAAAGGAACGACGCATCGAGGTGACGTGGGACGAGGGCGAGTGGCGGGCGGAGATCTATCAAGTCGCCACATGTCTATACATTTTCATGGTCAGTCAATTGAATAGGGTTCAATGGTCTAGTGGTTATGATTTCTGTCTTACACACAGAAGGTCTCCGGTTCGATCCCGGATTGAACCAACTTTTTTCTATATCATTCCTCCCTTACGCACGTGCCTGGACACGTGCAGAGAAAGATCGTGGGTGCCAGACAACGACGTGTCATACTGACACTGATGAAGCCCAAACCGTAAACGCGTAAACACTTGTGTGAGCATGACGACGCCATCAACAATTCAAATCACCCCTTGTTGACTATTTTGTCAATGAGTTTACACGATATCTGTTTGGCAGGTGTCATCATATAGATCAGACCCCTTGGAACAAAGCAGGTCCTTATTTGTTGATCTAATCTCTAGCTTGAAGGTATCGAAGGGTGTCGCGTGCCAGTGCGAGCTGTGCGCAGAGCGACGTCCAGCTACCAAGCACCTTGTACCAATGGAAGTCGTGGTGACAAGTCCTCAGGGCCCTAGCCCTGAGCATGCTTCAAGGGACGCGGGCTGAATTACTGGATCAATACTTTATGTTCCTGTTCTCCCAGCCGCGAGTTCTGGAATTGGGGCACCTGTTAAATGATCTTGCTCTCGGGTTCTCCGCATCATCATTCACTTCCTGATCGCCCATCGACGTCCAAATCAAGAATAGCGTACGCGACAACCCCGGTAGTTCATTACTCAGTCCACGGTCGCACATGGTGTGCCACTTCACCGCCGCACTTGCCATGGGAACCAAGGAGGACGCGTAGAGAATTCCAGTAGCATCGCACACTAAATTTGGAGGCGCGCCCAATTAAAGCGGACAGAACATGTCCAAATCCTTATCTAGGGACATATCCATCTGTCATCTTTGCGATGCCGTTGGTAGATCACTGAGGTGCCCGCTCGTCATTAAGAACCTCGCAGGTCGATCAAGCCTCTCACTCTCTTTCCCGTCTCTCTTCTCTGCCTTCCTCCCTCCTCAGCTCTCCTGCCTCGAACAGATAATGTCTATCCGCAGGACGGCTTCGACTGGGCAGCAGAAAAGCAGAGAGCATTCTGCCGGTGGCTTCTCTGGCGTCCCGAAGGTACCACCACAGACGACTGGCGTTTGTACCAGTACCAAATGGCGCAAGCTCAGCTCGGGTGCCCGGAGCATTCTCTGCATCTGTGCAGCAAGTCGTGTGTACCAGGCCAGTGAAAGCGGGGGCGTTTTGCACGCGCGGTCAATGAGCGATGTGTCTTGGTCATCCCCGCCGCACGACGTGGCGCCACTGTACAGGACACCGGACAGGGTGCAACAGATGTCAACAACGAAAGTTGGAGGAAGCCAAGGAAGGCAAGCCGCGCGGGACAAAGGGACGAGGCCCAGGCCGCCGGAGCGCACATCTGCCGCCAACGTTAATGCGCAGCTAATCAAGGAAAGAGACGCCCATCGGCAAGGGGAAGCCAGCAGCCGGCTTCGCGACCATCTGGTCGTCCTTCCCCATCTGAACAGTACGAGACCAGAGGGGGCGAAACATCAAGCCGCAACCGGGAATACCGTTGTCGAGGGACGCGGACGCGAAAGGCGGACAGACACCGCATTACGACTTGGAAACAGAGTCGGCACAGCACCGCCCGATCTAAATTTGGGATTACCCACCGGTACCGAGAAGGCGGGTTTAGAGAAGCACGAGGTCAAGACCAAGACCAGGACTAAGCGAGAGAGGGAAGGGAAGAAGGAGAGGGAGAGGGAGAGGGAGAAGGAAAGATCTGGGAGTGGGTGGGAGGAGGCTGATGCGCGACGGGCATGGGAGGCCATGAAGAGACGAGTGATGTATATCGAAGAGCATGGCTCGCTGCCGCCGTCAGACACGGAAGAACGCGACGCAGAGCAAGCCCTGCAGGAACGTCGGGCACGGCGGAGGAAGCATTTGGCGGAGGACGTGTTGCGAGGGCTGGCGCGGGAAGACGTGAGCCCGAGGGCGGCCAAAAAGAGACGACGCCACGGCGGGTGCTGGATCCGCGAGAACGGAACGGGCGCTTTCGCGCGGCTGGTGAGAGATCTTTGTTTTGCCCCCTCCTTCTTTCTCCTTCTCATGATCGTACAAAAAAACGGAATCTTTCCATTTACGAACTCACCACCCTCTTTTTGCAGTGTGCGCGCTGAAGGCCAGAGGCTAGGCCTGCAGGGACGGATGGACGGGCTGTGCCTTGAGTCAGTCAAATCATGCCATATGCCGAGGGACCGCCCATGATTCAAGTACAGTTTGGTATGTTCGGCGGGAAGGGCTAGCGGTGTGAGAACTTGCCATTGCCTGGGCAACAAGTGATTGCCGATTGCTTTTCCTCGCTGACAGAGACTTTCTGATGCTATGGCTTGAGCTTGAGCTCTTGGCTGGGGCTAACCGCATGGGACATAACTTTGTATCACAGTAGTTGTAGGGGCGACACCGACCTTGGTTCACCCAAGGCTCGGATTCGAGATTGTACAACAAATTGCATGTACTTTTAATCTTTCCTTTCGTCATTTGATAAGAATAGTCTCATCACATCTCTGATGCTCCGCGAGACCCTGGACTCAATCCAATGAGGAAGGCACCAAGATGATCAATGATATCGAGGTGGATATGCTAGTCATACGTATGTCATGCCAGTGTTGCAAATGACTAGTGTCAGATGGGTCAGACCCAGTTGATGCTGACGATCTGACTCAAAAGTCAGTGACTTTGGCAACACTGTGTCATGCTATGGATCGGATGTGCGCGGCATCAGATCTGCATCAGACCTCGCCCTGAAGACGAAGACCTGGTCCACGTCCACAACAGCGAAAAGCTGAGGTCTTGAGGTCTTGCCTCATCCTAGTATCATCTTCCCACACGTCTCCACTGCCAAAAAAAAAGACTGGTTGATGACCTTATGACCACCCGTAGGTCTAAGTCCGTAGCCTTGGCTTTACTCTGCCAGTGGCTATCCCCTCAAATGGAAAATCTGCTGCCACTTTGTCAGTAGGGCGAACAGAATAAGTGGGTCAGCGATCTATATAACACTACGTATACGCGTGAACGCAAACAGAATCTCGTCGCCCTTTTTCATGGTGGGAATGATGTACGCCACGGCGGGGGATACAGCGCCCGACCGACGAGGGTCATATTAGCGATCGATAATGATAGGATAGTGATATGAATATGATTGATACCTGTCGCGCCCCATCACGCTTTTTTCTTGGCAGTAGCAGAACACAGAGGCGTTCCGTAGCTGGAACCTGGACCCTAGTTTTCTTGCAACGTTTCCTAGATCAGCCTTGGTTCGAAGGCGTAAAGTTCGTTCATCTCGGCTCATGTCAGTCTCATCGTACTGCCGCACGCCGGCGACTTTCGCTCAACATGCTATGCCCACGTGGTTGCATATCTTCACGATATGGATTTAACAGCCACTTGGCGGATGGCGGATCGACGTTTTCTTGATTGATTTCGAGCCGGCAGAAGGTTGAAGATAGATGAGGAATGCCCATTGTGTGGCGGATAGTGAACTCGGTCACTATGTCTTCCTCATATCTACCTCGCATCCCTGGATTGTGGATCATCTCAAGCTATTCAAGGTGCCACAACACACCATCAAATTTCTCTCGGACGAATCCTCTACCAGAGGGCAGGTTTGTGTATTTGCGAGTCCTGCGAGTCCTCCAAGCTCGGTTCCTGGATATGATGAAGTAGTGGCGCAAGTGCATGGAAATCGTGAGATCGTTGGACATCTACTAGTAGCCCTTTACATGCAGGTTTGCCCGCACGCCCTACGCACAGCGCGTGCGCGTGAGGGTGATCCCAGAACCTCTCGCATCCCGCCTGAATCTAAGTTGAGCAAGGTGATTTGCATCGCAGAGTGGGCGATCCCGTCGATATTGATCAAAGGATCAAAAGGCAATATCGGGCCTCGTGCGCTGAGTGCTCAGGCTGGTCAGGGGAGTGTGAACGCATGAACGCGCGCCGGTCCGCTTCGTGAGTTTTGGTGCGGTTCTGTCCAGTGATGATGACAGTCAAGAAAGGTCAATGTCATGACTTTGAACCTGTTGTGCAGGTGGTAAAAATTTAACCATAATTAGAAATATCAATCCATCACGTGACTGTCCGTACAATGGTCGGGCCGGTGCTCAGTGAGTGACTTTCGCTGACTTTTGACCGTGGGAATTGACGCCGTCCAACTCTGATTCTGTCCTATTTCTGGGCTCGTGCACTTTTTTTTTTTGGCTATCTATAGATGAAGGCAATCTCAACTATGGACCATTCAGAACCCGGCAATTTGGGCTCAATCATTGCTGACATCCATGGCCATATTGGTTGCATGCTCACTGGTGGCTCTGGTAAGATCAAGACCTCTGACATGACCTATGCCACACTGCTCTGGTGGCTCCTCAAGTGTATCCAGGCCAGTGGGTTCCCCAATGCCCACCTCGGCGTTGTTGCTTAGGCATCCTGACATCAACAAGGATCACCGTTTAGGTTTGTCATTATTTTATTTCTGTCTCGTCTTCTCATACTTACAACTAACGACCTTGACGTCTAGGCCTTGGACTTGTGACTCGTCATTTAGGTTCGTCTCATTCCTTTACTCTCCTTTCGTGGAACTGATGGCCTTGATGTCCAGGTTCCATACGACCCCTTGTATGTTGAATGAACCATGTTGATTTGTTGTTGTTTAAACTGCGCACGATGAGATCAAAGTTCGATATCTAGGCAAGGTTGACTTAGGCACTTATTAGTGCTCTAGTGCTGAGTGCGACTTGGCTTTCTTCTCGTTGACGACTTCGCTGTCGCGAGTCGCTTATTTTCTTCTTATCCTTGAGACCCTACTTGGTAACTTCTTCTTACGACTTAGCTCTTACAACTTCACTCCAATGTAAGTGCCTTCATCTGCTTCGATTTGGATGGCAATGTTGATGACTTTGCCTTCTAGATCTCGGCATTATCATCTCGTGCAAAGATATATGTCATCCAACGATGTGCAAGACGATGATCGACACAACAGCACATTCCTTCAGGTTTGACAACTAGTTCGGCACCTTCTCTCCTAAACAAGACTCTCTATGACTATGAATGACTCGATGGTGTCGGACATACTGGTGGTCTCCTCAATAACAGCGTTAGCGCTACGTTTATCTTGGATGCTACGAGTCAATTCTGTTGGAGCTGATTCTAATGGTGACATCCTCTAGTCCTGCTGATACTGACACGAACACCGATACAAGGAGAGAAGACTTCGTGGTCCACAATGATGATGTACGAGACGTCCTCATACGCTGTTGAGATCCTCTACTATCTCCTTTGCCATCTGTCCTCGGCCTCTACATTCCCACCATGTTCGAGCAGTAGGCGTGCTACCTCAAGGAACTCCCAAAGCAATGCATGATGCAGCGGGGTTTGGCCCAATGGGTCCTGTGCCTCTACATTAGCGCCATGCTCGAGCAGCAGGCGTGCTACCTCAAGGGACCCCCGACGCAATGCACGGTGCAGCAGGGTTTCGCCCGATAGGTCCTTCGCCTCTACATTAGCACCATGTTCGAGCAGCAGGCGTACTACGTCAAGGTACCCCTGATGCGACGCATGGTCCAACAGAGTTTTACCCGATAGGTCCTTCGAATCTACATCAGCACCATGCTCGAGCAGCAGGCGTGCTACCTCAAGGGACCCCCGCAATGCACGGTGCAGCGGGGTTCTTCCAGATGGGCCCTTCACCTCTACATTAGCACCATATTCGAGCAGCAGGCGTGCTACCTCAAGGGACCCCCGAAACATCGCATGGTGCAGCGGGGTTTCGCCCGATGGGTCCTTCGCTTCTACATCAGCACCATGCTCGAGCAGCAGGCGTACTACTTCAAGGGACCCCTGATGCGACGCATGGTGCAACGGAGTTTTGCCTGATGGGTCCTTCGACTCTACATTAGCACCATGCTCGAGCAACAAGCGTGCTACCACAGGGGACCCCCGGCGAGATGCACGGTGCAACGAAGTCGAACCTGCGCGTGTACGTCTGCACCGTGCGCAAGCAACAATCGAAGGACATAAGGATCTTTGAGGTGAATAGGTTCCGATGCGAGGCATAATGGAGTCATGCCATATTCATCCTTGGAATCGATGTCAGCATCAAAGTCGAGTAATGTCTGGACTACTCCAACATGTCCATAATAGGCTGCGGAATGCAGTGGAGTTCTCTTCCTGTTGCCTCGGACATTGGGGTCTGCACCGTTGTGACGGAGTAGCTGTGCCGTCTGAAAATGTTCCCCCGCCAATGCTGCCACTAGCGGTGTCACATAGTAGCCACCAATAGCGTCCACATGCTGCGGATACTTGACAATGAGATGCTCAACGAGATCGTGGAATCCGCAGAGTGCCGCGTAGTATAAGGGAAAGGCATCGGATTTGACATATGGTTTGAACATGAAAAAGATTGATGTGTCGTTTGGCCTGGTGTCTATATCCCACACCAAGAGCCACATTACGAAGTGGGGTTTATCCAGGTCAAAGATATATTCCATCCCTTTACGCAAGCCTGTTGAGACATCCTTGAATTGCGCGTGGGACACCCAGTATCGAGCAGCATACCCGACGAGAGGAAAGCTCAGTCCAACGTCATTTCTATCAACGCGATCGTCCAACCGCATCAAAACGCCCAAGCAAGCTTGCGCCAGGATCGTATGTGCAGCCTCGAGATCAATATGATAACGTGACACATCTCTACTCCGAGTGGCGAGACGGGGCGAGGTCAGAAATTCCTTGACCGAGAAATGAGAGAATTGCTTAACTCGTGAATAATCGTCATTGACAATGGCGATCAAACTGGACCATGATGACAAAAGTGCTTGTTCTTGATCCTCCCACCGCCAGCCTGCGTTCAATCTTGGGATCCCTTCTGCATCATCGAAGTCGACTGCGAGAATCTCTGCGAGCTCCTCCACGGTAAGAGGACGGATGGCTACGACGAGACATTGCAATAGACGGTGAGCGTGATATCGATTCGACTTCTTGATTTCCTTCAGTATGCGTTCGTACGTCTCGTCCAATGATTCTGGTAATTCTTCGAGGGTACACCGGACACTAGGTGGAAGACAGTAGCGGAGCGCTTCCAGCTGGCAATACACCCATCGAAACCTGTTTGACAATATGAGCAAGTAGTAAATCCACAGACCAGCTTGCTGACATTCCATCGGCTCTTTCAGAGAGCGTCTCAATCACAAGTTCCTTATCTTCCGTTCTCCATCTCTTCATGATATGTTCCGAATTCGAATAAACGATGGATCTGACATAATCCGCAATATCTTTCTTTTGTCCACTTTGGTCGTGAAGAGACACTCGGAGAGGGGCCAGAGGCTCTAAGACATCTCTGATGTCGAATTCCGGGCGGCTTGTAACACATATATGGATATTAGGAAGGTGAAGGTCGAGGAGCTGTGTCACAAGCTGAAGAACCCGTTCGCGAGGTGATGGAATTCCAGAGGTGTTGGGACACTCGTCAAGGGCATCCATTATAATGTAGATTGGACGTCCTTCTGGGAGTGTGAGCATCTCTTTCAGGCACTCTGTCGAGGCCTCATCACTGGGCTTATGCGCGCCGCTGTCATGGACCGAGTAGAGATCTGATAGTATATCGCAACGAGGACCCGAGGAAGCAGAAAGTTGACTGAGAAGAGAAGGGAGGAGGTCGTGCAATTTCTGTTTGTTGGCGTCCCGGAAATCGAAATAAAAATAACTCATCAAGGCTTGTCCCGTTTTGCACATGCTTGTGATGTTTACAATGATTGAGGAACTGATCGGCAACATCAGTGACCTTGGGATAAGGATGATTAGGGATCACAAACCAGAGCACACTTTTGCCTGACCCAGCTGTGAAGACAGGAATCAAGTCGTGTCGAGTAGGAAACAATAGAAGAACGGACGTTTTCCGTAGATCCAGAGAAGTGAACCAGTGGACTTCCATTGATTGAAGATACTACCTTCGAAGAACCAAGTTGCTGTTCCCTCGTGATGAGCACCACACGCAATGTTATGGTTCGTTGAGGGATCTGGTGGGGAGAGCCATCTGCGAAGGTCCTGTCGTAATTGGCTCTCTGAAGAGCTTCAGTTTATACACGTTATACTGAGATAATTAGGAGATGATCACGAACGTTTCACCTGATCGAGTTCGTTGGCTGCTTGTTGGATGGATACTTTTGCTTCCTTTCCATCTGGGCGCATAAGAATTAAACACATTTTCAGTGACTGACTGAAGATCGTTTGCGCACCGTCAACGACTACTGCAACTTTATCGTCAATGCCCTTCACTCTGTTATCGATGCTGGCCACTGTGTTGTCAACACCAGCAACCCTATCGTCGACGCCCTTTACCCGATCATCAACGTTCGCTACCTTATCGTCTATGCCAAGCACCTTATCTACGACTCCCCTCACTCCTTCATCAACCGCATTTGCGGTCTTCAGAACTTGGGCAGTGGCCATCAGAGCCTCTTCGTGCGTCAGCTTGCCAAGCCTCTTCAGAGCATCTTCAATATCAGTCCTTCCATCAGTTTCTTCAGAAATATTCCTGCGAAAACCATTCAATCAACGGTGACATATATGTACAGGGATTATTCACTCATTCGGCCTTGCTTGATTTCCTTCGTCGTGGTCCCAAGAACCGAGAGAACTTCAACCATTATCTTCACCATGATATCCACCATTTCTGGAGTTGGTGGCACCTCGGTGTAGATTGCGAGACGTCTGAAAATTTTTTCGATGCGTTCAAAGATATCCACGAGAATCTCCTGGCTTGCGCGGACATCCCTGGCAGCCTGAGAAGTGTAAGCGTTACAATGGACCGCGCGAGAATATTGATAATGATACATACAGAGAGGAGGACGCCAAACCCGGCAAACATCACTTTCGCAGGTGAAAATACCTGCAAGATATATGAGGGTGCAGATCATATGCGAGTTCGCGTCCCGAGGCATACCAGGCCTGCACCTTCTCCAAGAGTGTCAGAGAAGGCACAAAGGACATTCACGGTTGGGTCTAGCCATCTTGTCAACTTTTCGCCGTTGCTTCGAGACTGATGGAGGTCCTGGACTTGTTCTTGAAGCACTGCAAGAATGGTGCTAGGAGAGTTGCAGGACTCGAGCTGGGCGGCGAGTGGGTGGGCAAGAAGATCCTTCTTTGTTTGCCTTTCGTACGCTCTCAAGGCATTGTTGAAAATTAATTGGAAGTTGGAGCTTGAGGATGAGGGGGCAGTAAAGTGAATGTTTGACATTAGGATGAGAGTGAGGATGATAGCGGGTTCGAGGGTGGTTCACTGGGCGCAAAGCACTGCCTCTCGTACGTAGTTGGCCGTTTATGTTTATGCAGGTCCGATCGATAAGCGCGCAAGGTTCGCGGTCCAACTGAAAGTAGCAGCAGGCATGAAGGCATATCCTCCCAATGGCAAGATGATGGCAATCAAGCCAGAAATAAATGAATGAAGCAGGAAGACTATGATGGAAAGAAATTGCACGGAAGAATGGAGTAAAACTCAGGCTAGCGACTCGACTCGGAAGAAAAGCTATAGCACTAGCAGGGCAGCACGCGGGGTTACCATTATTTGGTATGACACGCGAAGCTACATGACCGAAATAACTGTACCGTGCATATGCATAACAGAGGCATGCAGATTCCCAGGTACGTGGCAAGGTCGACGTTGTTGGAGATTTTTCATGTGGAAATAGATAAACTGTAGCCGTGCACGTAACAAAGTCAAGGCAGGGCATGAGGGGCTCAGCGGGCTAAATCAGATCCCACCCACAAACTAAAGGATCAACATGGAACGACAACGTCAAGCGAGCAAAATTGTTCCTGGATCGTTTTTTTCCTCTTAAGCCAAAAAAAAAGTGTATGGGGGGGAGAACGAATTGGGTAGTATAGACAAGTCAACTATACAGGAAGCGGCTGCTTGATACTACTACTGTTCGCAAAGTTACACAGTACCTACTCATACAGTACACCTTGACTACATAGAGCACAATACAAACATATAAAATCTGGTCCTCGATATTCACCGCTTTATACCAACATCCCACAGTCGACCCATCCTCGACCGCCGGTGGCGGGAGCTGCGCGTGCTGCACGACGAGACGGCGCAGCGTGCCGGAGGGCGGGAGGAATTGTTCCCAGTCGACGGACATGGCGTGTGGCTCGGCGCTTCTACTGCCTGTCGCGCAGGCGGGGGAACTGCGCGGGTACGACGCCGCACCCAGCGAGATTCGCTCGGAGTGCGACGCATGGGCCATGTCGTAGTCGAACGCGAGCAGCTCCGAGAGTCACAGTGTCAGGTTGGACGCGAGAGGGGCGCAGGCGGAGTAGGAAGAGGTCGAACGAGATCGACGGAGAGGCGAGGTGGAGCCGCCGTAGCGCAGGCAGCGCTTGGCTGCCCGTCTTCGTCGTCCTCCCCATACTTCATCGCTCATTCCCCTGCCTCTCCTTCGCCCTCGACCGCTCGCGACAGCTGCTACGGTGTCGCATTTCCCACGCTCACCGTGCCATCACAACTTAATCCCTCAGCAGCGTCTTGAATCCGCCTCGGATAGAGAGCTCCTCAAGACGCGGGCAGCGGTAATTGCTTGAGGTCGGAAAAGAAGAGCCAGCTGTTCGGCGAGATGTGCATGTCGTCGTAGCATATCATGGCGAACATGCGAAGCGTCGCCGCGATGTACGCAAAGAGCACGCGTATTGCCCATGCCACGTGTCCGCCTCAGCATTGAACGCCGCCACGATCCGCCGGTGCTCCGCCATATCGCGCGTTGCGCCCATCCCTGCATGGGGAGCTTGCGCTCGCGCGTGGTGCGGTTCGATGCAAACAGGTGGGAGATCGCTGGCCCCCCAAAGCTTCACCTTTCTCTTGCCCTTTGCCACGATGATCGATGCCCAGTTGTTGTTGTTGCTGCTGCTGTGTATCTAATTCATGTGGCTGCACTCATCGCGTATCTGAAAACCAAATCATTTACGCTTACAGTAATAAGGTTTGCGTATTTCTCTTGTCTTCTCTCAATGAGACGTGGGCACAACATGTCCTGCCCGAGTATTCCTTGTGAGGGACCTTACCCATGCACTACACGTACGGAGCGAATATGCCATCCTGGTGAATATGGGTGGACTGTTGGTTGTTCAATGCGGAGCTTCAAGGCTCCACATACTGCTCTGCGTAGACCAAAGACACCTTTTGACCTTTTATTCTCACTCAACAAAGAGAACACAAGGTCGATCTGTGAAGAGTCAGCCTCCCTTTCACAGATCTGTTGGAGTATAATGGCCCCATTGAGAGCGTCACACACACAAAGTGCATTTCAGCTTGCTACCAGACCTTACCGTGATTCAGGAGGTACGTTGAGAGGATTTCAGTGGCACTGAGAACAGGAGGAGATCTAAACCACGGCAAGCTAACCAGGGATGTACAGTACACCGTCCTTCATTTAAAAAGCTTGTCCGAGTCCCTTTCCAGAAATCCCAAATTCCTCAGATTCCCATGATACCTTTAATGGCGATGACTTTGCCAAAGCTCATGCAGCGACAACCAAGAAAACGAGTTCGCCCACTTTTTGGAAGATCGCCAGAATTGTGGGGTAAGACCGAGGGATATTTGGGGGAAGCTACTGTAAGTGTTGCGGCCCCATCCCTCCCCCTCCGAGTCCACCCCAGCTCTACACAATGGCAGCCTCAACGTTCCCAACACACACGCATCATTCTCCTAATCAACACCTTGGGGGGGGGGGGGGTCCTCGCAATGCCGGATGAGGCCAAGCAGGCGTTGGAACGGAGAAGGCCCACGAGGACCTCTCAAACCATACTCCCTCCATGAACAGCCAGGGTGGGTGGCGGCAAAGACGATATGTGAGAGTCACAACGTCCGGCTCCGGGCGAAATGGGGTGAGCTTGGAGTGCAAGCAAAGGCATGGTTCGACTGCAGGACAAAAGGCATGCTTGTCGTGCTAACAATATCTGAAGACCTTGACATGGGCACTCGGAGGCGACTCTCCGCTGACTGCTCCCGTCTCATAGACAGGTCGAAGCCAATGATAATGAGCTGGGAAGTAGCTGAATGGAATGCCGGTGTTCTGGAGCCCGAGCAACTAACAAAGGCAGCAGAGGAGTCCGAGAGACTAGCAGAGGAGCAACAGGAGCTCGAGCCACAGACAGAGGAGCACCAGGAGCTGGAACAAGAACTGGAGGTACATCAAGAGGCCAAACGACAAACGGAGGTATGTGAAGAGCATTTTCCTCGACTTATACATTCTCAGTGTTATTGTGGAGGCTATGGGACTTCCGGTGCTTGATAACGTAGATGTAAGCTGGTAACTAGATTATCATATGAGGTCCAGCTGATATTGGGACAGTCAGTGCACATTGCAGGTTCTGGTGATAGGATAAATGGTCCACTTCAGGTTTCGGACACCGAGGCAGCAGGGCACGTAGCTGCAAATGACAGAGAGACCCTGCTTCGAAGTTTAAGTGCATCTCCTCGGTCTTGATATGATATGCATTAGAGGGGTTGAACTGTATTTTCTTCTTTTTCTGTTCTCTTTTTGTCGGTTCTATTGTTGCAGAGGACAAGACTTAACAGTGTGGCGCCCGTTGACGACTTCCATATTTAGTTTCAGTTGCTCTTGTTGTAGTATTCTGTCTCCTTGCTTTTGAATTTGCATTATATACTAGAAGTGGTCCGGGTTACGCGCCTATATCCTCGTCTCTTGGGCAGCCTCTGCTCGACTGCTACCTAAACTATGAGTATGGACCACGCGAGCGCGAGTCGTAACTGGAGAAAAACAAGGGCAAGCGAGACGAACAGATACAGTATAGCCTGAAAGATGAATCGACTTGACTAGTACCACAGGGATAAGAGATGTTCTTAAACGTCCAACACAGCATGTGCATGACAAACACAACATGATCATTGATGGTATTGGAACAGTTGACGTGGACGCATCGTGTCTATCGGTTATAATAAATTATTTAAATATATGAAAAAAATAGCCTCAAGACATTGCGGAGACATTGCGGACTTGTAACGGACAGCGCCATTGTCAAGGAGAAAACCATGACCACCGTGGTGTGCCTGACCTTCCGGCTTCAAATAGCAACCCGCCACTTTGTTAAAGGGAGAGCTAGTTGAACGCATGCAAGTCAGTAAGATTGTGGTCGATGCAAACTACGCAAACTACGCGTGAACAGACCTTGTAGCCTTTTTGCCGTGGGAATGACATACGCCACGAGGAATATCAGTCCGACCGAAAGACATATGCCCGTTGTGATATAATAGCCATCGCGCTCCATCACGCATCTCCCGGAAGCAGCAGAACACAAGGCCCTCCCCTCCTCGGTGACGCACTCAGCCCCTGCAAGACGCGAGCGTCAGCGAGAACAAGCTTTACTACCCGGAAGTAGATGGACCTTTTGCAGTCAAGGAGGTGCTGTCTCCATCCACCTCGCAAGTGGCAATGGTGAAAAAATCTATAGCTATATGGCAGGACGTCAGACCGTTGCAAAGATCATCGCGTGTAGTGAGTTCTACCTCGTAGCACAAAAAATCTAGGCCAAGTACTGCCGAGGTTCGATACGGTATTGAGGAGCTGTCGGAATTCAACAAGAGACAGGAGCCAACGAATACGAAAGATACAAACTGTGATGTACGTCCCACCAATTACAGGGTCCGAGATCCGAGCATGGAATGCACCGATACAGACGTATTGTGTTGTGCTGCAGTAGAGCTTTTAGATGGTATAACACGGGTCACCCTGCCAACGAACTGACCCTGCCATCTCTCCGAAACTTCGAAACACAACCAAAAATGCGAAGAAGCCAGTTGTTATCGGGGGCGCGGGAAAATTCCACAGGATGATGGCCGCAAGGAATGCAAACACGAAGCGCGGCCAATAAGCCCAGATCCACGGACGCAGCGGGCGATCTCCACGCGACCAACGTGCGATAAAATAGCCGAACGCTACCTGGATGGGAAAGTCAAGTAAGACTGCTGCTGCAAAATCTTCTTTCCCTAGGCCCTTTTCGACCATTTTTAATGACGTGGCAGCATCATTCGCGGCAAAGCCAATCTTGGCGACGAGAAGGAGTATTAGAAAGGATCGAATGCCTGGCGTCAGCGATCAGCATGCAGTAGAGGAACTAGTGAGAGAGTATAAACTTTTTAGTCGCGAGACGCTCCAGATGCTCTTATAGACGCTTGCAATGTTGGTTTCATCCTCCGAAAGGGCTTCCTCGCGCTGAAGTGGGGTTGGTAGGGTGCGCGCTGCAACAATATAACAGACCTTACCTCTTTTTGAACGAAGATTAACCACATCGTAACACCAAAACACGCGATACTCCCAAATCTGAGATATGTACCAAGGGTCAGGATCGGGGTGCCCCATCTCGCGCTGGGTTGCACGACATCAGTATCAGTTGACTCGATTCACGGCGGGCTGACGTACCTGAAAGCCTCGCTATTAAGGGCGAGGAAGACGGTGAACGACATAAGCCACCCAATGGTTAAGCCGACCGTCTGACATGTTGAGGCGTAAGCTAGGTTTTCTCGCGACAACAGGGTAAGTGACCACCCTGTTTACTTGAGCGCCAAAACGACGGAAGGTACAGACGAAAGGCTCACCATCCACCGCAATGTCTGGGAAGAGTAAATCAGACTGGTGACAACTAGCGTACTTCCGAAGACTCCCTTACCTTGCGTGGCAGCAACGACAACTAGCAACGTGAAAACCACGGTCAACGAGTAAATATGGTCTACGGCCTACGGATTCACGCGAAACAAAATCAACGGTAAGCGGTTGGGCCCGGGTACAGATAACGACAACTCCAAACGACGAACGTTGTCCAGGAACCCTTGGACGGTGAATGACATCCACAGCATCAACGAGCCCAAGACAGTCTGCATGGGGATAATCCATGACCGCCGGCGCCCAACGGAGGGGATGAACCGTGAGTCGACGATTGGCGACCAGAGGAGTTTGAGCGAGTATGGATAACTACATAGTGAAAATATGGCAATCTTCGAATATGAGAGGCGTTCTCGTAGGAGAAACGGCAGCGTTTCTGAAGAAGAGAGAGGGAGGCTCAGTTCAGTTAATACGCACGTGGAAGCGCAACGTACCCATTGCTAAGCCGAGCTAAAATATAAAAGAGTTGTCAGTGGTCATGCCACGGGGATGCACGCGCGTTCCCTGCGCATATGGTATAGAGAAACTCACAGGGATACCCTGAATGATGTCTGGCATCGGGAAGGAGGGAACGAGGGGACGAACACGTCATTGCCGGGATCAGCAAAAAAGACGAGCTCGAGCGTCTCGTAAGACGCGAGGGAGGGCGACGTACAGAGAACAATCAACAGCGCCATCGCCTTCTTGTCCTCCCTCGTGAGCGGCACCTTCATCACCGCATCGCCGCGCGACTGTGACGCCGATGCCGAGTCGAACTCCTCGCCACCTCTATCCCCATCCTCATCCCCAGGGCCCTCCTGCGCTCGGGACGCCGCGTGCTCGTCACCGGCGAGGAGGCCCATCTCGACTTCCTCCGCGGAGTTGGGCACATCATCTTCGCCTACATCCCTGTACAGGCTCGCCGATTGCGTGAGAAGATGTAGGTCCTCCAGCGGGGTCGAGAAGCTAGGACGAAGTCACGGTGAGAGCGAAGGTGATGGGTGGTGGGGTTGACAGTGGCGTTGGCGTCTTACAATTCAGCCACGGGCGTTAAGCGCCGTGAGACTTGAGATCTTGAGAGTCAGCCTGGGACTCGATGGCATGGTACCGAAACGAGGACGACATGAATTATGTGCCGCGGCTTTACTGTAGTCAGAGGTCACCACAACAATCATCTGTACAGTATTCTAGGACAACTGAAGTCTTCTCCATACAGATATTGGCTCTTACTAGTTGTATGAGGCGACAGACACTTCTCCGTCAACCCCCACAGCCTTCGTCTTTCCTTCTATATGACTATTTCAATGGGTGATTTTCCAATTATTTTGTCGAAGCGGAAGGTGTTGAGTGGAAAAGACTAGTATGCGAATGTAACAGGTCCTCAAGCTTCTGAGTGATTGCACTATGGCTATGATACTGACTCTGAACTCCACAATACAATCATTAAGTAGAGAGCTGTCAGCTCAACAACGCTAAAATAATTATCACAGTGAAAACCACTCTAATACAGCCGATGATTTGCTTGCTAGATGCCACAATGAGTCATGGCACCTCAAAGTTACACGTTGGTGATAATTAGTGTAAATATTCGTATATGGCTGTATCACCGATAGATACGCCACTTCGCCACTGGCAAGGCTGTAGAGGAAGACAACCTCAGTTTTGTTTCGGCACGAGAAGAATCGATCCATAATAGCTCACCCTGTAGCTTCCGCGCGGTGGGTACAATAAAGGCAGCAAGGGTAATGGCCCCCAGGCACAAACACAGTCCAGTAGTGATGTAGTACCCGTCGCGTTCGGTGATACAAGTACCACCTATGTCAGCGCATCGCGCTTTTCCTTGCTCCGAAACACATTCCGCAGCTTGGGGAAAGGTGTTGGAATCCTTCGATAGAGGGAAAATCTGGAACGCTTACCTTTCACAGTAAGCGAGGAACCAGCCTCGCTGACTTCGCATGTTGCAATACTGAAAAAATCAACGGCTTTTGGTTCTCATCGTCAGACAACGCTGAAGACCTGGAAATTGACATCCACCTTTGAGCACGAAGTATTTTGGCCAAGTTCCTCCGAGATTGGCGAAGGTATTTAGTAACTGAGAGTGGGAAGATGAGATTGCGACAGTATTTAGTGTTTGACAACGACAAACCGTCATGTAAGTCCCTCCGATTACCGGATCCGATATTCTAGTATGGAAGGCAGAAATTCCAACGAATTGTATAGTACTAGGCAAGGGCAATATCAACACTCACGTCGGACATATTCTTCGTTAACTTACCTGGCAAATGAGCCGAGGACCGTCTGCAGCACCAGAAATACGAAAAACCAGGTTGAAATCGGCGGCTTCGGGAACCGCCAGACGATAATAGCACCGATGAGAGCAAACCCGAGACGGGGCCAAAACGCCCAAATCCAGGGACGCAATGGGCGATCACCGCGTGACCAGCGCGCAGCCAAGTACCCGCCAATGATTTGGAATGGAAAGTCGATGAGCACCGCAACAGCAAGGTCTTCCTTGCCAAGTCCCTTCTCAACGATCTTGAGACTGGTAGCCGCATCATGCGCCGCCCATCCAATTTTGGCGAATAAGTGCACAAGAAGAGTAGCTTGGACATCTGAAATCGGTCATAAACATGTTGTGTGGGGGGACTAGGGAGTCTCTTACGTTTGAGCTTCATGATGCTCCAGATCGTTTTGTAGACACCTGCGATGCTCGTGTCCTCACCCCTGGTGATTTCCTTTCGCTAAGAGGTGGATTGGTCAATTGCGGGAAAATGAGTGAGGTCAGACATGTTCCCACCTCTTTTTGGAAGAACAAGAGCCAGATGGTGACGCTGAAGCAGACCAAACTCCAGAAACGAAGGTATGTACTAAGAGATAATAGTGGTATGCCCCATTTCTCGCTGGGTTACCGGCCGGTGATCAATGAAAAGGCCGGGATGGAAACCATCATCGCCAAAACATACCTGAACGCCTCACTATTAAGCGCCATAAACACGGTAAACGAGGCAAAATAGCCAGTATTGAGGCCGATTGTTTGGCACGTGGAAGCATAGGAGAGATTGTTCTCGGAGAGAAGGGTCAAAGCCCAACCTGTTCGACGTGTGTAAACAAGAAAAAGTGAGGTCACGTCTGGAAGCATACCATCGACAGCAATATCTACACAGTAGCAAGGATTAAATCGCGTGACAACCTTGCTGAGCTGAGCTGATAGCTTACCTTGCGTAGCGGCAATAAGGACCAGTGTCGTGAAAACGAATGTTAGTTTGATTACATGTTCGGTTGCCTGTGTCATGTAGCACATCAATTCAAAAAGAAACAAAGGCGAGTGGAAAGCGAATGCACAGACAGTATCCATTAATTCCTGAACGGTAAACGACATCCAAAGCATCATGGAACCGATGATAATTTGCATCGGGATGATCCACGACTTCCTACGACCAACAGAGGGGAAGTAGACGGCATCGACGATGGGTGACCAAAGCAACTTGAGAGAGTAAGGGTAGCTAGAGAGCGCGAAGGTCGCGAGCTGGGAGTACGAAAGATGCTCGCGCAATATGAAAGGGATAGACCCTAAGAAAACCGAGCAGTAGAAGGTCAGTCACAAAAGAATCCACAGATAAGAAAATATGTGCAAAGTACCGTACCCAAAGCCAAGCCAATCTAAGTTTGACGCGGTCAAACGGGAAGGTTGGTATCTCCAAAGAAAAAGGCGGCACGTACGGGAACACCCTGAATTAGATCTACGCGAGAAACATTCGGCCGCGTGCGTGTTAAGATGAGCGTCAAAAGAGGAAAGTGCAGGAGGCCACGTACAAAGGACACACAACAGTGCCATCGCCCTTTTGTCCTCCAGCGAAAGGGGAGCCTTGTGCTTGGTCTCTAGATGACCATTCCCGTCGGCGAACCCGGGATATGCACGAGCGCGCTCATCCTCTGCCAGAAGGCCCATCTCAACCTCCTCCTCGTCTATGCCACTCACAAAGTTGTCTGCATCTGCGTCTGCGTAATCGGGACGCACGGCACGAGGGGTGCGCGGCGTGATTTGCACGCCATCGAATTCGAGAGAAGTAGAGACGCCTGGAGAAAGAAAAGGCGGTCTGGGCATGTCGTGCGCTGCTTTTTGGGGCAGAGGGGGTGGTGATAGTGGGGAGCGGGAGCGGAGACGGCTCTGTCGCTTGCGTTGTCGCGTGGGCATACGATGAGTGATTACAAACAAGGAAAGTAGCATCATGATGCGAAAACTGTTTATTTCCCAATTAGGAACGAAAATCCAGACCGTCAACGTGTCAACCTAAACACCCTGATACTTCCTCGTACGCGCCCTTTTCCTCTGAACATCCCCACCCTCCCTCTCCACTGTCTCCCTTCCAGCTGACTCATTTGATGACATACGAGCTAAAAGTGAAGGTCCCTGATATTCAGGGGCCGGGCCCCATCTATTCCTCTCTCTGTCCTTATCTCTACCTGCCCATCTCGTACCATGGCCATGGCCTTCATCGGAGGGCTGCTGCTGATTACGCCGACCACGAGACTGGTGCCCAGAACGCAAAGATGACGACTGCTGCTGCATGTTAAGGTCTCCGAGTGCCGCGACAGGTTTTGGAGGTAAACTTGCAGGTAATGCGAGAGGCTTCCGTGCTGGAGGGGCCGCTGCGTCTCGAGGACGGTCCCAGGATGCCGGGATTGTCTCCGGTGGGTCTTTTGGTCGAAACTCTTCGTGTGGGGCTTGTTTGTAAAGTTCCTCTCGTGAAACTTCTTCATGACCGCAACGTACTGGCGCAAGTGAGGTCCTCTCAGGGGGTTTGAGCAGTGCCTGCTCATGATGCCCGTCTTGCGTCTGATGAGGTCGCGGAGATGGAATGTCATTTATCTGCCATACTGGTGATAGAGGCTCATTTCGGTATTTTTCCTGTGGAGGCTGTGAGCCAGGTTCGCTCTCAAGTTTTGCCAGAGCATTCTCATCCAGGGGAGGTGACAAGTGAGAGGGGGTATTGAGATCCCGTGATGCACTATAAGGATGTGGTGGGAACAAAATCGGTGGGGGTGGTGCACCAGGGAGCCGAGTACTCGGTGGCGGAAGGTTTGACAAGAACTCAGGCTGCCTCGGGATCCATTCGCGGGCGGGAGAAAGTAGAGGCGGCGGGGGTAGTGGGAAATCCGTGTCAGGCGGGGGGCCGGAACGACTCTGACTCAAGGTTAAACACGATTTGCGAATCCATCAATCCAATTCACTGACCACTCGTTCTTGCGGAGGACTACGCATGGGGATAGAGTCACCGCTGACCCGCCGAGGAGGGACCTCATTCGGTTCACCGATGGGCTAAAACCACCAAAGACTTGAACAACGCTGAATTCTTTCTAGCTACGACGGGACTCACTGGAGCTTGACGTTCTCTACGCGGGTTAGATGCGCCGGACGTATGATGTCGCGGTTGCTCCTGAGCAGACGGGGCAGCATGTAGGTCGGGGGTTCGCTGACAAGGCAACTGAGTAAGACGTCACCCTAAGCAATACCACAACGTACGAGGGAAGTTTGACCTGCAGGCCAGAAAATCGGTGTTCAGTGGGTCAAAGGCAACAAACGAAGTACAGTTGATTCCTACCTCCTTCGGGAACATCGTATTTCCCAGTAGATCGGGATCTTGGAGCCACTGAGTTCGACGAATTTCCCGTTGGTGTGGGATAGTGGCTCTGAACAGCGTACGGTCAAACAAATTGGTTCAACTGAGCTCACAACATTGCCTACCCCTCTGTCACGGTCAATGCGACGCTCACGATCTCGGTGGTCTTCGATGAACTGCATAGCCTGTGGCGGTCCGGACGTCACTGCGGGCAATAAGACTGATGAGGACTGTATGCCAGTTTGTCGAGGCTCGCGATGAGGCCGCGGCGACCGATCGCGTGAGCGCCTGCGAACGTGTTCCCTGGAGTGTGGAGTGAGAGGAACAGGTTCACGGCTCATTGCGTCTTTATATGAAGATGAGCGGTTGACCGAGTCTTGATGGTGCACAGGCTCCTCGTATGGGTCTCTGGGCGGGTAAAGAAGGTCAACTTTTATATGATCATCCCGACTGAACTTGTCCACGTAAACATTTCCTGCGTCGTGACCGGAGTTACGCGAGCGATCGAATCGTGATATATCTGTGTCCGGATGGCGAGGTGGGAAGACATCATGGTCTTTTGAACTCGGAGGGTAATGTCGATGAGGAGGTTGCGCACTGCGTGTGTCGGTATCGACAAACGGCTTCGAGTGTCTGACATTGACATACCTGGATTGAGGTGGAGGAATTATCCTATTCGAGCCAGAAAGCGGTGGCCGGGAAGCCAACTCAGACGCGTCCCTGTAGCGATGGCTTTGTGGAGGTAGTGGTTCTCTTCGGCGCTGTCCTGGAAATCCAGAGGCGCACGAATGAGACGAGAGTGGCAATGAAAGGCTTATGGGATAGGCTTGACATACGACTGAGGTCATCCATGGCTCCCGTAGACCGTGGTGACGTCGAGGCTGTGGACGTTTCTAGTGGAGCATATGTATCTGCAGCGACATGGCCACGGCGAATGGGTGGGAGGTTACCATCGCCATCATCTACTTTTCGACGTTTGGGAGCGGAGTCCAGATCATGTGCATCAGAGATGCCCCGAGGACGACGATGGGGTAAGTCGGGCGGGGTATCGCGTCGGTCTAGCCTGTCGGGACCACGAAGCCTCTGAGGCGGGCTCTCCGCACGGCCGCGGTAGTGTGGAAGCCGTGAAGAGTCAGAAGGGTACTCCCGGTAGCGTGGTGGGCTGTGTCGTCGATCGTCACGAAGATTGTAAGGGGGTGAAGGAGAATTGCGTCCTATAAGATGAAACATGCGGGGGAAACAGTTGTTGAGAACGGGACATGGCATATAGCATGGAAACGAAAAGGGAGAAGGCCACAATGAACACCTGCGAGTCGGTCGAGGCGTAGATCCGGGTACTGCTCAACTCCCAAGGCTTCTCCAAAAATAAAAAATATAGGTCCTCCACCTCGGGAGGGGCAAAAGGCGTGGGGCGCGTTGGGCATGGGACGGCATGATGCAGACAACGTACTTAGAGTCGATGGTCTACCTGGACCCTGATCCTGGATGTGAGGACCCCGCAGGACGACGGAATTGGTGCGCTCATTGAAGGATTCGGGATACCGAGAACGCTCTGTTGTCCCAGCACCACGACGAGATGAGTCATCATAATCCCGAGAAACTTTGTCAAAAGAACTATAAGCAGGATAGTCATCCCTTCGCAGAACACGGCGAGAGCTGTCATCTCTGACAGGTGAGGCACCACGGTCACTGGGATGAGCACGACGTGAGTCAGAACCATTAGACTCCCTGTAGTCCGTGCGCGAGCGGTCTACAGATTCCTCAGGAGAATATCTTGCAGATCTTGCAACAGGCCTATCGGTGTGCTCTCCGCTGTCGTAACCATGATGCCGGTCCCTGTCATCGTAGCGATAGCGTACGTCATGGCGTGTCTGCGCGCGATGCGGGTTAGGTTCCCGCCCCTCTTCATCCGATGAATAATGGGCTTGACGCTGAGCGGGACGATAGCAGTCATCCTCCCGCCGTGAGGATGGGCGTGCATCTTTGTCATTGAAACTTCTTGTCCTGTCTCGGTGGGGAGCTTGTGAGTCTGTGACATCAGAACTAGGACGCGTCCAGGAAGATTCTTCGGCACGGGAGTCGCGGTGACGATCATCTCTGCCTGCTGTACGTGAGCTCCTAGTCTCTTTATCTGACAGCGAGGGCTCATCGCCTTTCTTGGTAGTGCTTCCGTTAGACCGGCGTTCCTTGCGTGGTAAAGACATTGGACTAGCGGCTGTCGTTGAAGGTGGAGCACGGATTGAAGAAGAGACAACAGGTTTGGGAGGGAGTGCATGGGTTAGCTTTGGAGTGGGTTGGCGGATTTCTGGCTGAGGAGACGGTGGAAGGGGAGCCGGTTGGACTTGGCTCCTCTCTTTCCTGGAAGAGACGCTAATGGAAGCGCTGCGCCTTCTGACATCCTTTTTCGAAACAGTAGTCTGGAACTTGTCAGCAGAAAACGTGTTCTGCTCGTTGGAATGAGCACCGTAAGCTGCAAACTCTTCTTCTTCGTCACCTCCTAAAGATACCGCGTCTTCAACTTCAACATCATTGGTTTCACCGTCCCCTATGGCATGACCCGTTCCTAGTGAGTCAAAATAAGCCCTTGGGTCATCTTCGTCGTTTCCCCAGTCGACTTCATGATCGTCGTTCATAGTAGTGGTGGTGGGCGGTGCTGAAAGACGCTAGGAAGGTCGCGACGCATTTTGTCTTTGTACAAATTCCATTCAATATGGGGCAGTTCAGGCGGAGACTATAATATTTGGCCTCCGAAAGCAGGCTCGATCAGCGTAAATGGCTGGCTGGCTCACGCTCACTCCGCCGTTGCTGCGACCTAGAGGAATACCTCGAACACATTCGCCGCGAATTTGAGGCCCATATCAATGCGTTTATCGCGTAGTTAGGCGCACCATACGTATCTGTGAAAGAATTGTTTTCATCCCCCCGCGAACTCTCAACCTGTCGATTCCGCGCTTTCGTCGGTTTAGGGTGCATAACGATATGGCCCTTCTTCCCACAACTGCTGGAACGCTACAGAATGGCAACTCATCTAGACCATCTCAATCAGTCACGAACAGATTACCAGTTATGCTCCGGAGGCTACTCAAATTCCAACAGATGGTGCACGAATGCCTTACTTATTTTATCCTGTAAATCTAACTTGATGTGTAGGACTTCGAACTTGCTGCCTGGCAACTAACCTACCTATGCATCGCGCCGAAGAGAGTGTTCGTCCGCCATCCATCCAACCATATTGTGCCGTGTGCTGACTCATTATGAAGATATCGGAATGTGTATTTCCATAAACGTGTGTGCTTTGTACCCTGCCCTCGGCCTTCTACACGACTCACACGATCGAAGAAACAAAAAATACATGGGCGAGAGACGATCCAGCCATCCTGATTTTGATGACCGGAGCCATGCTCGGTGAATTTCCCCTGGTCCACAGTCTGTTACGTTTCAGCATCTCACACGCTTGCAGTTGCTGCTATCGCCTGGTCCGTAGTCTGGTCGTATGGCCTCTATGACGCCCTTCGATTGGTATTTCTCATGGTATTCCGAGATTCTCTTCTTGTGGGAGTTATTTCAGCCACCCTGTTATGGTAAGGGTCACTCTCAGACCAGTGATCCCCTATTGACGGATTTTATAGGTTTTTTGCCAATCGTGCCCTTCTCTCTCCACCCTCTCATTCAACGCCCACAGATACGGGTGTTGAATGGGCCTACGCCTTTGACGTCCATACGAATGCATTCTTCCCACTTTATCTTACCCTCTATGTTGCCCAACTTTTCCTTGTTCCTATCATTTTGAAGACGAATTGGGTATGTTTATGGGTTGGGAATACATTTTACCTGGTTGCGTGAGATACTCCAGGTTTCACGCTCTCTTGTTCTCCCTACTTATCCGTGTTCCAGGTTCGCACAATATATCTATGGCGTCTATCTAGGGCTCAATGGTGAGTAAATGCTGCCGTTATGAGTAAGGGAGTTAACCCTCCACAGCTCTACCTTTCCTCATACGGACCGAGCTTCTTCTCGCGCCGCTACTACCGCTCTTCGTGGGATACATAGTATCATTACTCGGCTTCAATGTTGGTCGATGGGTGCTTAATGCATATTTTGGGTTATGATTACCCCTTACTAAACATTGATTCGACTATGCACCTGAGTCAATTAACAAAGCCGGATGAGATCAGGCTCAGGCTCAAGTGGCACAACACACGGTCACTCGCAAATAACTGGACCAGTCTCCCGTGCTTGGGCTTCTGGACCACACTATGCTGGAAAGAGTTGCTTGGTTTGGAAGGCAACGCGATTCTTGTTACAGCGTTCGGAGAGATGACAAACTAGGCAGCGAGCAATGTGCACTGTGCAAGAGGTGCGGTCCGCATAATGATTATACATACCGAAGTTCCTGACCTAAACTTTACCAGGTTTCATCTACCTTCGCCAGGTAGAAGGTACATGTCCACGATCCACGATCGGTTGGAGCCTCGACCTCAGCTATGCACCGTTTTCGCCCGACTCAGCCTACGGATCTGTAGTTGTCCAGTCATCCGCGAGGCCCTTCGCACGCACGCACGCACGCTTCTGCGGGCTCTACAATCTCTTCCTCTGCCTGGAATCGATTGACCCTCACGCATACATTGAAGAAGGACTCGCACCTCTTTCCTGATTCCGGTGTACCACTGGCGTCCAAACACCCCGACCGGTGAAGCACGACGCGCCACGAGCAAGCATCAAAACTACGAATGATGAACTGCTGGACGAGGTATAAAGAGCAGATGAATATGGCGTTTCGCGGTCGGTCTGTCTTGCCCGAAATACGAGATTGGTACACCCCCCTCTTTCACCGGCCTGGTGACCACTCTCGCTGAGAGCAAAGGGATAGTGTTGCTGGTAACTGTGTCTGGTCAGATAGATGGCCCTTTCTCCAGAAGCTCATACATCCCATGATGGGCTCGTCGAGCAGCTGCCGTTTCTCTGTAGTCGAGTAGGACACGTGAGCTCATGCCTCGTTTGTTGCCATCGTTCGTATCACTCAATATTCCCTATTAGTACAATACCAATCAGGCGAACTAATAATCAAATCCAGCGCTCACTTCTATATGATCTGAATATCACCCTGCTTCTTGCAGGGCTGCGCTTTGAAGGCTACTACCGTCTGAGGAAGTTTAGCGCTAGTGAAAGTGGACGAGTGCCTTTTGTTCCGTTATGAGGGATTCTCGCAGTGCATATATATGTAATAGTTGTTTTAAGTTGCAACAGCACATGTGGAATTCTCAGCTGGGAAGAGCAACCTACACAAAATATGTGGTCAATACTTGATGTCGATCCTGATTTGATGGTAGCGGCGGTTCTTGGGCCCGTGCCCAGGATGACAGGTGTCTGGTCTGCCACGGATATACAGAAAAGGAAGCACATATCAATGCAAGTGGGTCCGCTTCGTCTGCCTTATGTGAACCCGAGTGGGACATCTCACCGGAGCAGGGCAACAGGGTTGACCGCGGCTCTGGCGCAGCTCGTCCCTCTTTGTCCTTGTCCTCCTGGTCGCTTAAAACAAGCTCCTCCTTCCCACGAGTTCACGTTGGCTGTGCTACTGTAGCAGTGGGCAGCACATAATAAGCCGCAGACTCGGCATTCAGCCATTCGTAACCCCCACCCATCTGGTTGCCTGCACGCCATGCGAGCACTCATAGTCCCTGCCATAGTCGGCCTGGGCAGCCTCCCACGTGCGTTAGCCTGGGGCGCAGCAGGTGCGTTTAACTCACTCCTCCCCGACATACATCGTGTCGATCGATTGCAATCCGTCCTGTTGAACTAAAATAAAAATAAAAATAAAAAAACAGGCCACGAAATCGTCGCCACCATCGCCCAGTCGCACCTCGACCCGCAGGTCCTGAACACCGTCTGCTCCATTCTCTTCTCCTCCGACACGGGTAGCAGCAGCAGCAGTAGTGACCGGGCCACAGGCGACGCGCCGCCGTGCTACCTCGCGACGGTGGCCACCTGGGCGGACAGGGTCCGTTACCACGCCCGCTGGTCCTCTCCGCTGCACTACGTCGGCGCCGTCGGTGATTACCCTCCGGACCGCTGCCTCTTCCCGGGCACAGACGGCTGGCACGGAAGGGACCGCATCAACGTCCTCGACGCGATCCAAAACGTCAGCTCGATCTTGATCGACTTTGCGCATGAATCCTCCTCCCGCGCCGGCGTCAGCGCCACAGCGACGGCGACGGCGACCGGAGCACCAGAGCTGGCGCAGGAGGCGCTCAAGTTCCTCATTCATTTCGCTGGCGATATGCATCAACCGTTGCATCTCACCAATCGGGATCGCGGTGGGAACGGCGACAAGGTGCATTGGGATAATCGTGTCACGAGTGAGTTGTGTGTGTGTGTGTGTGTGTGTGTGTGTGTGTGTGCCTTGTGTGGTCCTTTCCTTCCTTTCCCCTGTTCCGTCGCAGTGGGGTGGTGTTTTTTTGTCTGACTCTGACGGGCGCGGCGGGCGTTAACGTTAACGACAGACCTCCATTCCGTCTGGGACAGTTCACTCATCGCCAAGGCCATCCGGACGACCCCGCGCAACTACACGCGTCCCATTCCCCTGCCCGCCGTCGAGTCCGCCCTCCGCGGCGCGATCTACGACTCTTACGTCCGCCGTATCGTCTGGGAGGGACTGGGCTCCGACCAGCACGGCGGTCGTTGGGGATCCGAAGCCGACTCGTGGCTCGAGTGCCCCACTACTTCCGGCGACCCGGACTCCGATTCCAAGTTGGTGTATGATGAGTATGAGGACTGGGTTTTGGCTCCGCAAGAGCAACAAGTGATGATGGCGGCGGCGGCAACTCGGAGGCTCAAGAGACCCACCACCAAGCGGCCCAGGAAACCCAGCCCCCCAGGTCACGGTGGCGGCCCGCCACAGACGAGCGACTCGGACTCGCTCTGTCCATACGCGTGGGGCAAGCCCGTCCACGCGCTCAACTGCGACATCGTCTGGCCTCCGGAGCTCGATAACCCAGAAGAAGCTACTGCGGCTGCCGCAGCGGCCGGGAGAGTTCCTCGTAAGGAGTACCTCGAGCTCGACACGCCTAGATATTCCGGACAGATCGAGAAGCAGTGGATCATCGAGAAGTTGTTGGCGCAGGCCGGCGTGCGCCTCGCGGGGATTCTGAATGGCATATTTTCGCCGCAGCAGCAACAGTAGTTGTAGTTGTAACTTTTGAGGGAATTTTTTTTTTCTTCTGAAGGACCCCCAGGGATTATAGTATTCAGGATTTCATGAGTTTCTCTTTGCTTATCGCTTATCTATTGTCGTAACGGTTCGCAAGTCGGACCCTTGAAATGAACAAGATTGGCTCGTTTTGGTTGGACTTTGACACAGAGAAGCAACGCGTTAGAAAAACATGGCATTAAATATCGGTTTCTAATTGGTCTCATCACAGTAGCATGGCATGGATATTGAGTGGAGACCAGAGTCCGTTATCCAGACTGGTCCCACCTCTGCCGCTCGTGTTTTCACGCATAAAAACTAAGAAAAAGGTCATTAAATAAGCGTGCGAGTGTAACACAAAAAAAAAACGTCCGAGATTGGTTGTGCTGTGCATGCATGTCGTGGTGGGGTTCTCTAAAAGCAAGCAAAAGCAGGCAAGTATGTGGGACGGGAGAGGAGTGGGGCAGGGGGAGAGGGGAGGGTTTACACTATGACCGCCGCGTGTCACCACCACCTGCCGAGGCAACGGGCGAACCCGAGTGGCTGCGGCGCGCACCACTGCGACGCTGCTCCTCGGCGCGCAAACGCGTCCGCTCCGTCGCCGCCTCGAGCTCGTCATCCTCCGCGTCCTCGTCATCATCATCATCATCCGCCTCTACCTCCACCTCGCGGAGACTCTTCAGTCCGAGCGCGTGCTGGTAGTGTGCCGAGCCGTTCGGCAGCGGCACAGCGTCGTCGAACGCGTCAAAGAGGGGTGCGTGTGCGTGTGCGTGCGCGTGTGCATGTGCGCTATGCGCGCTGATCGTGCGCGAGCTGCGACGAGCGTGCTCAAAGTTCAGCCCTGGCGATGCGCCTGCCCAGCCGTCCATCGAGGAGCGACCGCCTTGGAACGAGCGACGGGGGTTGAGGATGTCGTGTTGTTCCTCAAACGCGGTCGCATCGTTGTGGTGGTTGTTGTTGCGGCCCGTCATGCCGGGCTTGCGCGAGAGCTCGAGGAGGTGCATGCCGATGAAGATGATAATGAACCCGACGAGGAGGGATATCGTGTTGACCGGGTTATCGGTGTTAAGGCCCTGGAAGAGGATGATGGACGCGACGATGGTGGCGGTTGAGAAGCAAACTTGATATAGAGGGTTCACTCTACAGCCACAGAGCTCGGTGTGTGAGCGACCGCACGGCGAGGAGGGTAAGTTAACACACGTACACGTTGGTGGAGAAGGTATCAAGAGCTTTGTTCAGGTAGTTCATTTGAATCATTATGCAAAAGCTAACCACTAAGCCGAAGAGATAGGTGCTGACGTAGATGAATTGATTATTGCCCGCGAAGGTGAGCTTCACGGCAATGCCGAAGCCCTTGATTGCCATGACAGAGACAGAGCCAACAAGAGAGCATATGGAAACGTATACAAGTGGATTTGAACGGCCATACTTGGGCGCGATGGCGTAAATCATGATGAGCGTGAAGACGAGCACGCAAAAGCAATACATCAAAAAGCCTGTGCGCCACTCAGCCTCACAGAATGAAGGGTCACTGACGACGACGTACCAGGCTGAACAGCATATCGTAAGACCTCGTCGACCGTCTGTAAATCTTTATCCGCTGGTGCATTGAGCACGATGATTAATGAACCCAGAAGGCAGGTGGTGCACCCGAGTCGGCCTAGATGTCCCAGTTCTTCTTCTAAGAGGTATGAGGCGAGAATTGCGCTGTAGAGCAGGTCAACGATGGCTTGCGGAGAACACTGAGACCGACCCGATGATCACGCTCAATGAACCTAAAGGGGTCACCAATATCGGAGGAGCGAAAGAGTATGCGGCAAAGTTTGCAACTAGGGTGAGAGTAGTGTTGTTGAGGAATCTGGAGTTGAGAATGAAAAGGAAACCCACGTTCACCCAGCACCACTGGGAGCGCACCAGAAAATCCGGTGAGTGGAGGTAGCGCGTGCGAAAACCAAGACACTCACTTATTGACATCCCTGTCCACCAAATGGGATTTTTGAGGTACGCGTAATCATCGGATGCTTGAGTATACGAATGCCCTCTGTCTCCCGCTTTATTGAGGCCCTAGTCGAGAGGGATGGTGAGGTCGTCCGACTAACAAAAGGTCAGTGCCGCGCACCTTTTTGGTGATAATAAAACTAGATCCGATGGCTACTGTGCCTGACACTGCCAGAGCGAGGCCGACATACTTGTCTTCTACCATGGAGAACGATGTCGGTTGTGAGAGAGGAAGGATGGGGGAGAGGCGTGGCCAGACGTGCAAGGACGGAAATTGTATCGAGTTGAGCTGTCTGGGGAGGATAACTGCCGCCCGGCCACAATACTGTAGTAATTTACGTGTCAATTGCAACACACAAAGGCGATCATATCATCTAATCTAATCGTCCCGCAAGTTGAAAAAACATATAATAATACTCTACGTTACGTCGCTTGAACGAAAGATTTTTACTGTGCCTTGCCCAGATTCGAGTCGAGAGGGGACTGAGCGTATTTTAAACGGCCTGTGCACATGTTCTTCGCCGCTCTGCGCGTCTTTCTACTCCGTCTTCCCTCCCGACCTGTTTCTACTCTGAGACCACTCTCATATCGTTCATCATCAACAATGGGCGCCATAGGCACACAAACCGTCGACACGACAGAAAGGCTTGCAGCCTTGCGCAAGCTAATGGATGGGCACAAGTTCGATACGTATATTGTGCCGAGCGAGGACCAGCGTAAGGCTTCAGACCCGTCCGATTGGACATCAGCACAGACGCATCCTCTTTGCAGATTCCAGCGAGTATCCTGCGGAATGTGATAAGCGTCGGGGATTCATATCCGGATTCAATGGTTCTGCTGGTTCGTATGTTGCAAGGACCTAAGTTTCCCTCCTGATCCTGATTCTTTGCAGGCACTGCGATCGTGACAAAGGACCGGGCATATCTTTTTACGGATGGACGCTACTTTCTTCAGGCGGAGAAACAGCTCGATAAGTCAGTCTAATTCATGCCGAGCTGAACCCGACTATTAGAGACTCAGTTTTGTTCAGAAACTGGACTTTGATGAAACAGGGCCTACCAGGTGTGTCTCTCGAATCACCGTTCTGAACATCTACGTTAATCCTGAATTAGATGTTCCCACCTGGCAAGAGTTCATCACCAAGGCAAGCAAAGACATCGGCTTCCCTGTGCCTTGTGTTTACATTACCTTATCCCATAGAACGTTATCGCACCCGCTCGTGCTGGGATAGATCCGGAGCTTATCAGTGCTTGTATGTTCGCGTTGGCCCTCACTGTCCGGGCCTACAGTAAATGACGTGTCACAGCCGATGCCAAGTCCCTTACTGGCACAGATCTCGCTTACAGCGAGAATCTTGTTGATCTAGTCTGGGGCTCCGCGAGACCCGATCGCCCCAGGAACCCTGCTTATGCTTTCGACATCAAATATGCCGGCAAAGGCCACGCGGAAAAGCTCGTAGATGTGCGTGAAGAGGTGAAAAAGCAGAATGCGCGTGCGCTCGTGGTGACGACGTTAGACGAGGTCGCGTGGCTGTTCAACCTGCGCGGGTCAGATATCGACTTCAACCCCGTTTTCTTTGGATATGCGGTGATCAGCGCTGATTCCGCTCGCCTTTTCGTCGACCCGGTCCAGATCAGCCAGGATGCGCGAGCCCAGTTCGGGCAGGAGGTTCAATTGCTTCCATACAATGCGTTCATTCCCTACCTGAAGGAACTCGGGGCTGACCTCCAGGTACGTCGCCATGCTAAGCCCTGCATTGATCTCGGATATTCAGCTCCGCCCTAGGATGACCATAAGGTTTTGATTGGTGACAAGGCGAGCGTCGCAGTCGCCGAGGCACTTGGCTATCCCCACGTCACCATCGCGCGCTCACCGGTCGCGGACCTCAAGGCTATCAAAAACACAAAAGAGGTCGAGGGCTTCCGCGCCAGTCATATCAGAGATGGCTCAGCGCTTATTCGATACTTTGCGTGGTTGGAGGAGCAGCTGAACCAAGGAGTTGAACTATCAGAGAGCCAAGGTGCTGACCAATTGGAGAAGTTCCGTAGGCAAGTACCTCCCCGTGTATATCTATCTCGTAGGCGGCAAAGCTCTGACTGCTTCATTTCCTGTACAGCGAGCTTCCTTTGTTCAAAGGTTTGTCATTCACGACTATTTCCTCGACAGGACCCAACGCAGGTGTGTACGGCATCTATGAAGCTCGTCATATCCTCAGTCCTCTGCGATGATAGCGATCATCCACTACTCCCCTGACCCAAATGATTGCGATATCATCCGGAAAGATCAAATATACTTGTGCGATTCTGGCGGTTCGTTGACCTTACCGCTCCTTTGCCTCCATATTCATAGGCGTTTTCCAGGACAATATCTCGATGGTACCACAGACGTGACACGTACCTGGCATTTTGGCACCCCAACTGCAGAGCAGCGTCGGTTTTTCACGCTTGTGTTGCAAGGGCACATCGCCATCGATACTGCAATATTCCCCAACGGAACCTCTGGTAGGTAACTCGTTCTCGACAAGGTGGTGGCGTTAACAAAGCGAAATCCCAATGCGCAGGGTACATCATGTGAGCCGGCGTTTATCTTGACCCAACTAGCCTCTGAACACAACCTCAGTGACACTTGGGCGAGGAGGTACTTGTGGAGGGACGGGCTCGGTGCGTTGCCTGACTCATGTTCCCAACTTTGGGCGACTTAAACTTAAAACGCTTGCAGATTACAGGCACGGTACCGGCCATGGAGTCGGACACTTCCTAAATGTCCACGAAGGTGCGAAGAGTTTCACAGGTTTTCACGTGTACGCTCACTGAGGCGTCGGGTATGTAGGTCCGCATGGGATTGGTACGCGGATCGGTGGGTAATTTACCTAGTAAATCTATTACCCTTCTCTCAAAGTTTCATGCATAGTGTATAATAGCACGCCATTGAAAGCAGGTATGACCGTTTCGAACGGTGAGGATCTCCCTCCTCCCATCTGGCCTACAAGCTCATAATAATACAGAACCGGGATACTATGCCGATGGAGAGTATGGGATACGCATCGAGAACGTCGTCATCGCACGTGAGGCCCAGACGCCGAATAATTTTGGCAACAAGGGTTTCCTTGGGTTCGAACGCGTTACTATGGTATGTCTTTTCGCTCGCCTTTCAAAGTAACGTGCTGACCCACTCTCGCGAAGGTCCCTATTGGGCGAAACCTCATCGACTTGTCTCTCCTCTCTGTGGACGAACGCGCGTGGGTGGATGCGTATCATAAGGAGATATGGGAGAAGGTATCCCCTCTGCTTGGGGGCGACGCGAAGGCCAAAGCGTGGCTGCAGCGCGAGTGCGCGCCGCTATAATGCTGAGACTGTACTGGGACAGTCTGTCCGATGCTTGTTTAGCTTTGTATTTTTTTTCATTTGGCAGTTCTGCTTGTGCCTAGGTTACCTGTAATCTGCTTGCTGAACCGGGAACCGAAGGAGGCGCTATACCGGCCAGTCGTAGTAAAAAATAATGGCGTACCACGTATGCCGCGCAACATTATCGACCATGACATGGGGACATGCGTGGCGTGGTGGTCGAGGACTAGTTCCTGTGTGATCTCGTAGCAATTGTATGCAGTCTACAAAAGACTGGAATTGCACTGGGCCCGACTTAGCAGTGCTCCAATCCGGATAGCGCATCAACCTGCTCTGAGCCATGGTGCATCCCGTGCTGAGCGCTGGTGGGCGTCAGCATTGACGCCACTGTTGGTTGGGAAGGATTTCATTGTTGGGCGGCTAGTGCATTCTTATGCGTTTTCTGCCTCCGTGTACAGTGACCATGCCAGCCTATTGCCCGCTACACTACAGGGTGACAAGTGCACAAACACTCGATGTCCATATCGCCATGACATTTTCCGTTGCGAGCCATGCAGGCGCTCGTTTCCTGCTCCCTTGCTCAACCAACACGAAAGCGGGAGTTTTCATCTTCAGAATATTGCTAATCTTGCTGCTTCCAATGGGCCTACCAACCCAAGTACATCTCAGCACCTGCAGCCCTCTCCCCCACAACCTGCCCCCAAGTCCTCAACCTGCTCCACCCAAAAGTGTCTCGCCACAATCGGGGAGCGACTCACCCATTCTAGTCCCAGACCCACTGGGACGCGTCATCGTGTCTCGTGAAGATGGTCTCGATTTCGAGGTGTCAGGAGTGGGAACCGCCGCAGATCCTTCCTTTCATCCATCAGCAACATCCTCTCGATTCAGAAAACCGGTGTGATGTCTAGTCTCTCCATACAATCTATGACTCTGACACCCTCTCCAAGTCCATGGTGCGAGTGCTTCGGTGGTTCTTTTCAAAGTTCTCACAATTTCCTGACAGCTTTACTGTGTCAATGCTTGGCGAACTGACGACAGTAATCAAGCAAAAGAAGCCACGTAAGATCCTCGTGTCTTTTCGGCCTTTACATGTCGGTACCTTTCTCGCAACCTTGAGGATTACCTTCAGCGATAAAACTCGACCGAATAATTCGGAATTCACTGTGATTCGTGAACTACGTGGGTCCGCTATTCTCCCTGATGACCCGGCTACCTCCCCAGAACCCCCGCAAACGGTGGGGGAGGCAGAGGAGGACATGATGGAGAGTGAAGACACTGGGATCACTGTCTCGGACGATCTCGGTCTTGAATTCTCGGTAGAACGCTCACAATCCGATGAATCATTTCCAATGCAGAAAAAGGAGCTTGTCATCACCAAGTCCTCAGTCAAACCGCTGGTCTCCTTCAAAGCTGGTAGGGTGTGGTTACCAGATGATTCAGTGAAAGGGTGCGTCAAAGTTTGGCCAAGATGGTTTGCTCCTCATCTTCTCGATCCATAGCTGGTTTTCCGCACACCTCGAAGGCGATTCTAAGTGGATCAAGAATGACCGCCAGCGTATAGTAGCCGTTCATTTCACCCCTCAATTTCAAGGAGTCTGTGATGCCGTTCTTGAACTGACTTTCTGTGACCACAAGCGATGGGAGGACTTTGTAATTAAACGGACGCTAAGAGGGTCGGCTAAGCAACTTACTGGTGGGCAAGAACACCTCCAAAGTGGGCCTGCGCACAACCCAAGGTCTCAGTCAATAAATAATTACGCAAATAATCAAATAGGGATTCCGTCTGATGAAGAAGAATTCTTGGACAGTAGTAACTTCGGTATTTCCGTCTCGCACGAAGATGGTTTAGATTTTGGCATCGTAGAACGCAAGAACCCAAACGGACCTTTTGCAACATCGTCGTCTCTCCTCACTATCACTCTGGCTCATGGTTTTCCGGCTGTGATATTTATAAAAGAAAGATCAAGGACATTGGATGGGAGCGATCCAGAGTGAGTCATTGCCCTTCCATTGTTCTGTCCTTATTCACCACTGTCCCAGATTTATTGTTGTTTTCGAGCGTGATTCTCACTGCATGCTACCTGGCGTAGAGAGTGCAGTGCGGGTCATATTCAGTCCCAAATCCGAGGGACCGTTCAGAGCAACACTCGAGTTAATTTTCTATCATAGCCAATTATCGGCTTGGATCGTAGTTCGCAGAAGATTACAAGGTATCGCCGGAACGCTCGGGGACCATAAACATTTCGAACCCATCAGCAAAGAGGATGCTGGTGAGCCTACAGAAGGCCGTCGAGACGTACTACCACGAAAGATTATACCGCTCTTGTCACCTGACCGGCGTCGAAGGTCAAGGAATTTCCCAGACTATAAGGTGCCGCCAATAGTTCAGAGTGCAGTGGACAAGTCCACTTCTAGGTGTCCTTACGACCAGAACGCACCAGACCTCCTCTCCCTTTTGAGGCCCGACAGTTTAAGTTTGAACACTTACGCGAACTACTTCAACGCTCTATTAAACGTTGAGGATGGGCACCAACAGTATTTCCCTTAGCTTTTCTCCCTTAAGTTGTTAGTGATATCTAGATAGGTGGAATATTCTGTGCCAACCTCCTCATGCGGTTGACGTCCAAGGACGCGGCCCGCGATACAGGTGGGTTTCTCTATCCTAGTCCTTGTGCATTGTCGTTTACTAATACCTGCTCAGTGTTGAGATCGAGAATGATGACGAAGATCTTCTGCCAGAGGTAGCTCTGGGGAATTTCCTCTGGCTGGATGATATTCAGGATGATATTCGCTACGAAGCACGCGTCACCGACATCAATGTGTTCACGCGACGACATGTTGTTGTGCTCAAGGTGTCGTTTATACTGCCGACCTATTTTAGCCTCCATCGGGGGGCAAAATTCGTTCTACGGCTCAGAAATAATCGTACCACGCTATGTCGCCAATACCATGCATTGACAACCTCATTTGCACCGCGTCGGCTCTTATTCCCCTCTGTGTCGGATATCAAACCAATGCGATGTCTCTCGAAAGCTGATATTGACGACCTCAAGTCCCACCAGTTGGTGAACAAGGACATTCGCGATGACGGTCAGCAGCTACAGGCTGTAATTTCAATTCTACAGCAGCCAGAAGGTTATGTCCCGTTCATCATCTACGGTCCGTGAGTGCACTATATAGAGCTTCTGACCGCGGCTAGTATTGACGACCTCTATAGCCCTGGGACGGGAAAGACATCCACCGTTGTCGAAAGCATCGTGCAGCTTGTACGCCGTGACGCCGGTGTCAGGATTCTTGCATGTACTCCAAGCGACGCTGCGGCGAATGTACTCGTCGAGCGTTTGGCAGCCGCAGGCCTGGATTCGGACGAACTGTTCCATCTGAATGCTTCTTCACATTATGAGGATATGCCTGAGGATATACAAACACTCCCACCAATTCCAGCGTATAAAAGATTACTGGCCTTCCGAGTCATGCTCTCGACCTGCTCGTCGGCGGCTATGCTCCGGGCTTTGGATGTTCCTGCCGGGCACTTCAGTCACATAGTCATCGACGATGCTACACAAGCACAGGAACCTCTTGTGATGATTCCGATCATGACCTTCTCGAATGCACACACCAATGTTATATTGACTGGGGATCCAAATCCGTTGGGTCCCGTCATCAAGTCGCCCACCGCCTCCAAGGGCGGCCTGGGGATGAGTTATCTCCAGCGATTGATGCTCATGCGCGAGGTCTATGGACCCCATACACAAGCCTCAACGACGTGAGCCATGTTTTCTTCGTGCAATTCGCGACTCTTCTCATAAAGAACGCAGAATTGTGGACCTCCATCAGAACCACCGTTCGCATGGTGCCATTATTGCATGGTCAAACCGATACCTGTACGAGGATACCATGCGTGATTACGGGAATACGCACTCCATATACCGCCTGATTCATTCGGACCTATTACCGACGAAAGGCTTCACGATTATTTTCCATAGCATCAAGAACATTCACGAAGCATCGGTCATCTACAATTACTGTGTCAAGCTCACCAGGGACACTGAACGAAAGATCTGTGAGCGCGGAGCATTTTTGGTTTCACTTTTTTTTTGTTTACCTCGGCGTAGACGCGGAGGAGATTGCCGTTCTTGCACCTTACAAAGCCCAGGTCAGGGCCATTCGAGGTTTATTAAAGGAAGCCAAGTTGTCGGAGATTTTTGTGGACTCAGTCGAGCAGTTCCAAGGACAGGTTGGTGTTGGACTTTCCATCCACAATGGACGGTACTGACTTTAGTTTGGATCAGGAACGAAAAGTAATCATCTTGGCTACCACCCAGAGCAACGAGAATGGCTACTTGCACCCGCAGAAAGCATTAGGCTCTTTGCTGAACCGTCAACGTATGAATGGTTGGTCACTTGTATTTTCCACCTCCACACTTTGACTCGAGGTTGACCTACGGTTTGCTAGTGGCCTTTACGCGCGCGCAGGCCTTACTCATTGTGGTCGGAGACCCGGAAGTGCTGGCGAAGGACGAAGCATGGCTCACGTTCCTGAACTACGTCGAATCGTGCAAAGGGTGGACGGGGATAAATCAGAACTGGAAGCCCGAGGTGGTTCATGTGCCCGGATACAGAATCGTCCCGAGAACAGGAGGGATTGTATATGGGGAGGAGTTCATCGGCGGAAAGAGTGAGAAGATCTACCAGTCTTCAGAGAGTAGTGGAGCGTAAGGGAATGGTGATGATAGGAAGAGCGAGTTACAATATGTTGATACACTTTTCCTTTGTCCATATTGTATCTCCTCTGAGTGTATGCCTCTCAAGCTCAAAAATTGGGGTTGCCTAGGGTTTGATCACTACTAATTTATGTCCACATCTGACTTAGGCTGTAGATTGTAGGTGGTCTGGGACATAAAGCGTGTCTCCACTAGTTGTACCACTCACTGTTCCTTCATCAGTTTTGGCTTTTGGCAAAGGCAGCTACCATTCGGAACCCGTGGAGATGCTACCGAATGGGGAAGTGCTTTCAAAATTAAACGTACAGCAGCGACCGATAACTCAGACCCCAGACTTGGGCCAGCGGCGATCGGTGCAGGACTTGACTTGATGTTGTCTGCATTAGCGGCATCATTTGGAGACTGGCTGTCTTGGAGCCAAGTACGCATCGACACTTCTCCTTCAAGTTACATCTAGGGGTCCTGCCGCTGGTCTGGGTTTTGGGGCATTCCGTAACTACTTCTCCTCAGGATGGACGGTCCAGAGTTTGTCGGTAGGCATGCTCCGCAGCTCGCACTCTGCAGCGGCAAGTACTGTACTAGTAGGCTAGGCCACCCTCGGCGCAATGAGCCGTTTAACGAGCGATTATAGTAATAATGAGCGGTATGGCACGTAATCTCGCCGCTAGTACAGTGTATCCTGATACTCTTCCTCGCACTCCATTTACTCATGCCTTCGGGCAGTAACTATTGCATTACTGCGCGAAAGGGGGGCACTTGTACAGACAGTAGATGTTCCAAGGACCACGACGTTATATACTGTGAGCCATGCGATTGTTATTTTCCCACCTCTTCACTCAACAACACCGGAGCGGAAAACAGCACCTTCGGAATGCTGCTTCAAATCATCCCTCTAAGGCGGGTACTCTCCGGCCATCTTCTCCCTCGCAACCAGTCTCCTCGAGTCTCCAATCCCTGTTGCCTGCAAATCCTCACCATTGTCTAGGAGCCATGCGTCCACCCCCGACGTGAACCCACGCGTCACTGTATCTGGTCAAGGTGGCCCAAGTAGCACGGTGGCCTATTGCACCACAACAATGCAAGGGGACACCTGCACTGACCATCGATGTCCGTATCGCCATGACGTTTTACGCTGCGAACCATGCGGGCGCTCTTTTCCTGCCTCCTTACTTAGCCAACATGAGAGCGGGAGTTCTCATCTTCGGAATATTGCCGCCAATGGTGCTACCAACCCAAAGACATCTCAACAGCCTCTTCCCTCACAACGTGCCGCCCCAAGTCCTCAACCCACTCAACCCAAAAGTGCCTCGCCACAATTGGGGAGCGACGCAGCCATTCTAGTCATAGAGGGACGCGTCATGGTGTCTCATGAAGATGGCCTCGATTTCGATGTGGTGGGAACGGGAACCCCAGCTGATCCTTCCTTTCTTTCCATCAGTCACACCATTTTTATTGAAAGCATCAACGTGTGGTGTAGTCTCATCGTGCAATCTGTGACTCTATCGCCTTCTCCAAGTCCATGGTGCGAGTGGTTTAGTCACTCTGTTTCAATATCTCATGATTTTTTATGGCAGCTTTACTGCATTTTCACTCGGAAAGACAGCAGTGGTCCAGCAAAATGCACCACACAAAGTCCTTGTGTCATTTAACCCCCCACATGCCGGTACTTTTACCACGCTCCTGTATCTTGTTTTCAGCGACCACACACGACCGGATGACAAAGAGTTCACTGTAACCCGTGAGCTACGTGGACGTGCTACTCTCCCTGCAAGCCCAACTACAACGACGATACACCTAAGACTGTGGAAGCGGGGGGCGAAGACTTTGGAATCACCGTCTCAAACGATTCTGGTCTTGAATTCTCTGTAGAATGCCCACTGTCCGATGAACCATTTGCAGCACAGACTCAGGAACTTGTCATAACCAAGCCTTCGAGCGGACCACTAGTCACTCTCGAAGCAGTTGTGGTCCGCTCACTCGATGATTCTACGACTTGGTGAGTCTAGATCTGTAGCTAGGGTCTTCTGTCCCTCATCTCGTTATGTAGCCCTTTTTCTGCCCGGCTCGAGGGTAACTCTAAGCGAATCAAGGCTAATCAAAACCTTACAGTGACTGTTCCTTTTATGCCTCGGCGAGCATTGTGAAGCAACCCTTGAGCTTACATTCAACCATTACGAGAGCATGGCAAACTTCGTGGTCAGACGGACACTAAGGGGTGGGCTAAACAGCTTACCGGTGAACACCATCAAAATGGGTCTGCGCACAACCCAGGGTCTCAGTCAAATGGTTATCCACTGGATAATCACATAAGTGTCTCCGCTGATGAAGAAGAGGAAGAGGAAGTATTCTTGGACAGTGACGGCACCGGCATCTCTGTCTCGCAGAAGATGGTCTAGATTTTAGCATCGTAGAACGTGAACGCCCAAATGGTCCTTTTTCAACTCCGTCATCTTTACTCACCATCAAGCTCGCTGATGGTTTTCCTGCTGTGACATTCCTAAGGAAAGAACAAAGATAACAGAGGAAAGCGATCCAAAGTGGGTTCATTGCTCCTCTTTAGTTCTGTTTTTATACATCACTGTTTTAGCTTTGAAGCAGTTTTCGAAGACGATTCTCCAAGATACGACCTGGCACGGAGAGCACAGTACGCGTGATATTCAGCCCCGAATTCGAGGGGCTGTTCAAAGCAACTCTCGAGCTGGTTTTCTATCATAATCAACTATTGGCTTGGATCGTAGTTCGCAGAGAGTTACAGGGTATTGCCGGCTCGCTCGAGGACCATAAACATTTGTTGTCCCTTGGACGAGAACTTACTGGGAGTAGTCGAGAAGTTCAGCCACAGAATGTTATTCTGCTCTTGTCCCCTGACCGGCGCCGAGGATCAAGAAATTTCCCAGTCTATGAAGTGCCGCCCATTGTCCAGGAGCTAGTGGAAAAATCTACTGTTGTATGTCCTTATGACGAGAATGCTCCGAGTCTCATCTCCGCTATTCGGCCCGACACTTTAAATATGAACACTTATGCCCACTACTTCAAGGCTCTATTGAACGTTGAGGACGGGCATCAGCAGTAAGTTCCTTAATTTTTTTTCCTTTTAGTCTGGTAGTGATATCTAGGTAGGTGGGATGTTCTGTGCCAACCTCCCCACACGGTTGACGTCCAGGGCCGCGGCTCACGATACAGGTGGGTTTCTCTATCCTAGTCCTTCTTGTGCCTTTTCGTTCACTAATACCTGCTCAGTGTTGAGATAGAGAATGATGACGAAGATCTTCTGCCAGAGGTGGCCCTTGGGGGTTTCCTTTGGCTGGATGATATGCAGGATAATATTCGCTACGAAGCCCGCGTCACCAATGTTGATGTGTTCACGCAACATCACGTTGCTGTCCTGAAAATGTCGCTTAGATTGCCAGCAGATTTCAGCCTCTACCAAGGGGCACAATTCCTTCTACGATTCAGACATAATCGTATCACGCTGCGTCGCCAGTACCATGCTTTGATGACAGCCTCATTTGCACTTCCGCAACGGCTCTTATTCCCCTCTGCGTCGGATGTCAAGCCAATGCAACGTCTCTCGAGAGCCGAATATACAACCTCAAGTACCGCCAATTGGTGAACAGGGACATTCGCGATGACGATCAACAGCTACAGGCTGTAGTTTCAATTTTAGAACAGCCAGAGGGCTCTGTCCCGTTCATCATCTACGGTCTGTAAGTTCACCTCACGCAACTAGAACCCCTTGGACGCAGCTAGTACTGATGACCTCCTGCAGTCCTGGGACAGGTAAAACATCCATCGTTGTCGAAAGTATCGTGCAGCTTGTACGCCGTGACGCCGGTGTCAGAATTCTTGCATGTGCTCCAAGTGACGCTGCGGCAGATCTGCTTGCTGAGCGTCTGGCAGCTGCTGGTCTGGATTCAGACAAGTTGTACCGTCTGAATTCCTCTTCGCACTATGAAGAGGACATATCTGAAGACCTACAAATATCCTCCCTATTCCCGGGACATGAAAGATTACTGGCCTTCCGTGTCGTGCTTTCGACATGCTCCTCCGCGGCTATGCTCCAGACCTTGAATGTTCCTGTCGGGCACTTCAGTCATATAGTCATCGATGAGGCTTCACAGGCAGAGGAGCCTCTTGTGATGATTCCAATTGCAGCTTTCTCGAATGCATACACAAATATTATTCTGGCTGGCGATCCAAATCAACTGGGCCCCCACATCAGGTCGCCCACGGCTGCCAAGGCGGGATTGTGGAAGAGTTACCTCCAGCGACTGATGCTCATACGCCAGGTATATGGACTCGATACTCAGGTCGGCAAGACGTAAGCGACATCTTCTCTGCACGACTTGAACCTTTATCATAAAGAACACAGGATCGTTGCCCTTCTGCGGAACCGTCGCTCGCACGGTGCTATCCTTGCATGGTCAAATCGATACTTGTACGAGGATACCATGCGTGATTACGGGATTGCCCACACCACGTACCATCTAGTCGATTCGGGCGTGTTGCCGAAGAAAGGTTTCCCTATCGTGTTCCATGGCGTCAAGGCCAATGAACAACGTACGAAGTGGTCACCGTCGTACTTCAACATCCTCGAGGCATCGATCGTCCGTGATTATTGCGTGAAGCTGATCCGGGACCCTGAACGAAAGATCTGTGAGAGTAGAGCCATTTTTGGTTGGATTACTTTTGTTGACCTCGGTGTAGACCCGGAGGAGATTGCGGTTCTCACCCCGTACAAAGCCCAGGTCAGGGCCATTCGGGAGTTACTGAAAGTGGCGAAGTTGTCGGGTATTCAGGTGGGCCCAGTCGAGCAGTTCCAGGGACAGGTTCGGTGTACATTGTGAATCGACAACGGACAGTACCTAATTGTTTGGACAAGGAACGGAAAGTGATTATTTTGGCCACCACACGAAGCAACGAAGAGAACCATGCACAGACGGCATTAGGCTCCTTGTTGAACCGACAACGTACGAATGGTTAGTTATTTGTCTTTCCATCCACACACGCTTGACTTTTGGCTGACGTATGTTTTTCAAGTGGCCATTACACGAGCGCAGGCCTTGCTCATTGTGATCGGAGACCCGGAAGTTCTAGGGAAAGATGGTCTATGGCGCACGTTCCTGAACTACATCAAATCACGGAAAGGGTGGACGGGGAAATCACAGAACTGGAAGGCTGAGGAAGTTGTTCATTTGCCTGGATACAAACTCGTCCCGAGACAAGGAGGGGTTGTATATGGGGACGAGTTCATCGGCGGAAAGAGCGAGAAGGTTTACAGGTCTTCAGAGAGTGGTGGAGGGTGAGTGAATAGTAACTTGGATGACAGGAGACGACATTCACGACACCCTCAGCAGGCTTTCTCTAGTTTGACCCTCTTGAGTCCATGGCGTCTTCCAGCTGTTCCTGAGCACAGAAATATGAACTTAGGGGCAGCTTGAAATGGCCATGGGTTGTCCTGTAGTAGGTCGAGGTGGACGAAGACTTTCAAGTTCTAAGTGGTTATGCTACCCGCCTCCCTGACTCCCGTCAAACCTTGTCCTTCCTCAGTTCATGCTGTGATCATATTGCTTGAAATAGGGAGATGCCAGGACGGCCAGCGTTGCCCGTGACATACATTCAAGTTGTCCTTGCCGCCGACTCATTGTAGGCGGAGTCGAGTCTACCTCTAAATCCTCACGTGCAGCGAAGCTGTAAAAGCCCCATGGGTGGAACGACTGGCCAGCGGAGGGTGCAATAACATATTCTCTGTCCCGTTATCATTCATCGAGAGATCCCGAGTGGTGCACTGCCATAGCGATTGGCTGGGGCTGAATCGGTCTCCTAGAGACTGATGCTACTTACTGCTTCAACAGGTCCTCTGCAACGATGTCAGGAAAGCTTCTGACGTAAAACTAAATGGTGGGGCCCGCGGAGGGTACAGTATACGTACCCTTTCTTCCTGCACCACCAGGAGATTGGAATTCACTAGTGGGAACTCATGTCCTTGGAATTCTGGAGTTGTGATCATCTACTATTCACCAGATCCAAATGATTATGCTATCATTTGAAAATATGGATTCTTCATGTTACTCTGGTGGTTCGTTGGGTCTGCCCGGGCACTCGCTCTCATTGGAATAGGGGACCTACTAGTATTGGTCAATACTTCTGACCCGACGCCGTACTCTGGACCTGGGTATGGCTATTATATTCTAATAGCAGAGTAATGCCCAATTTTCGTGGCCGTGTTGCGAGAATGCATCGTTATTGATACAGCTGTGTGTCCAAACGGAACACCTGGTGGGTAGTTCATTGGCACAATTCTTGTGATGTTATAGAACCCATTCACATTTCCAACGCTTAGGATGCATCATGTACCAGTGGGTTACGCATTTAGCTCGTCCCCTCAATGGGTTGTAGACTGCCCGCGGTCCTGTCCGGTGCAGGTTCAGACCAGGTTCTTGGAGAAAAAGAATGAAATCGTTGAGAGATTTTGAGTTTACCCTTGGACGGCACGCGAGTGTAGTGGTGGGGAAGTAGGAGACCTAGGATTAGAGAGGGTAATGAGCAGAAGAGAAGAGGGAAACGATTTGAAGCGGACGTAAGCACGGACGTGTTCCGTGTCAACTTAAGTGGTACATGAGAGTGACGAGGGGGCGACTGTGCGCTCCACTGAACTCTACATCCGCAGACGAGAAGCTAAGGGATTATATGCACTTGAGCCGGTACCTACAAGGATGGTCCGAGACTATACAGTATTGTATGAGGGTGAAGTGGTGAATGGCACACGAGTGTGGTGGTGTCATCCGAGGGGAAGCTGAAGACCTAAGAAGACCCCTAGAATGGAAGAGAGAGATGAACAAAGCACAAGTACCCACAAGTGGCTGTCCGAAGCTGTATCATACGGGGGTCAACGCAGTCAGTAACGTAGAGGTATCGAAGCAAAGGTGGCATGAAGGGAGAATGAAAGGAAACAGTGCTTCAAGTGAAGCGTGAAGGAGGAGCTAGTGAAGGAGAGAGCAAGAGACGACAATAAGTGCACAGGCTGTGAATTACTGAGGCCATAGATCCTCCAAGTCCTCCAATTGCATTGGCAAGTGACGACGCGAGGCCGATGCGGTCGGGCGATGCGGTTTGCATGGAGCTAGTAGTACAAAGATCGAGTGGCATCGGGGTGGCTAGGGTGGTGCCAGCGACGCAGGGACGGGAGTTGGGAAACGCTGAGCGAGGATCCGGGCGGTGAACGGTGAGACGAGATGAAGGGAGAAGCGGGGTCACGAAAGGGAGGCAGTGGGAGTCCTTTTGGCCCAGCGCTGCGACATAGACGGAGCGAGTCAGTCGTGATGCTGTGGTTGACCCGTAAGGAATCGCAGCGTCCAGAGACAAGAGACAAGAATGCGCTGCACGCTCCCGGTGAGCATGGTCCGGCGCGATCCGAGCGCAGCGAGAGGGCAATCCTTACACCCTACTCAAGGTCACTGTTTATATCGAAATCAGGTGGTTGTCCAACTGACAGGGAAATTGTCTTTTAGGTAACCTTCTTTCTCTGTTGTACACATACAGTTAAGTAACATTCATCTATGTCGCGCCCTCACCTTTGTCAGGTTAGGTTCGCAAGTTCGCCCACCCCACTGAACCGAACCGGACCGCCAGCGTGTAGAGTAACTCGCCCAACAGTATGACAGTCGGTGCGGATTTTGACTCATAAAATAAATAGTTGACTGAGTGAAAATTTGCCGCATCTGCTCTGAGCGCTCAGAATTAGCTAGTGCTGCTTGCTATGGGCTACCGTCAAATCAGTTGGGATGTCAAGATTGCTGCCATCAAGCGTATGAACAAGATTTACTCAGCCTTCCTGACTTTCTTGACTGCTTTGGCTTCTCTGAACATACATTTTACCGGATTCTCAACTTATAGAGGGAAACTGGGGATGTTATTCATCCTTCAAGGAGTCTACGAGGACACCTTCGAATTCTATATCACGGTGATGTACAGTATCTACTACGCTTTGTCCGGCAGAACCCCATTTATGTTTTTCTGCACCTTTTGAAGACCAATCATTTTATCTGAGTGCACTATGATACAATCCATCGTGAACTTGAACGCCAGTGCTAAAATTGCATTACCGTGAGTGCAACAACTAAAATACGACATCCACTTTTTGGTTTTGGACCATATCTCCGCTTTCGAGATACTGAAGGGGGGGGGGAGAGGGAGACTACTTGAATATCATTGTTTTCGCGCTGAGGAGGGACATGGATGTTGCCATCATTCTTCAAGCAAGATTCAGATTCAGATGATGGCTGTAATTCTTCATCCTCAGTGTTATCAGAGGCAGTATCTAGAAATCTATCAAGAGAGCAGCAGCAAGAGTACAACTGTGCCATGCTGAGTACGATGAAAGTGGTGACCATTTCTGAGCGCTCAGAGCAAGTCAACTATTTCTTATTTTAGTCAATCAATGTACCTGGGCTCCATCACATGTTATTGTGGGATGCTTATGCCACATGTGCCCTCACACATTCTCGTGTCAAGCCTTGTGGACTCGAAAACCCAATACTTCAGCATGGTGTGCACTTGAGAATTTGTGGACACCGTGCACCTTTACGGACGTTCGAAAGGTCAATGTTACGTTTGTGTTGTAGCTATAATCTGAACCCATTAGAGTTACCGGTGATCGCTGCAGGACTTGACTTCATTTTGTCTGCGGTGTTAGCAGACTCGGAGACCACCCTCGGTGACAAGATCCCGCAAGATCAGGCGCTTCAACGAGCGCTTAAGGAGCAGCGTGGAATGTGGTCTCTGGGCGCTGGGCACTGGTATAGTATAGTGTACCCTGACACTCTTCCTCGCACTCCATTCACCCATGCCCTCTGGTAGTAAATATTGCATTACTGCACAAAAGGGGGGCACTTGTACAGACAGTAAATGCTCCAAGGACCACGGCGTTATATACTGTGAACCTTGCGATTGTTATTTTCCCACCTCTTCACTCCAACAACACCGGAGCGGAAAACAGCACCTTCGGAATGCTGCTTCCAGTCATCCCTCTAAGACGGGTACTCTCCGGCCATCTCCTCCCTCGCAACCAGTCTCCTCGGGTCTCCAATCCTTGTCGCCTGCAAATCCGTCACCATTGTCTAGGAGCCATGCGTCCACCCCCGACGTGAACCCACGCGTCACTGTATCTGGTCAAGGTGGCCCAAGTACCACGGCAGCCTACTGTACGGCAACACTGCAAGGGGACACCTGCACCGACCATCGATGTCCGTATCGCCATGACGTTTTACGCTGCGAACCATGCGGGCGCTCTTTTCCTTCCTCCTTACTTAGCCAACATGAGAGCGGGAGTTCTCATCTTCGGAATATTGCTGCCAATGGCGCTACCAACCCAAAGACATCTCAACAGCCTCTTCCCTCACAACGTGCCGCCCCAAGTCCTCAACCCACTCAACTCAAAAGTGCCTCGCCGCAATCGGGGAACGACTCACCCATTCTAGTCATAGCCCCACTGGGACGCATCATGGTGTCTCATGAAGATGGCCTCGATTTCGACGTATTGGGAACGGGAACTCCTGCTGATCCCTCCTTTCTTTCCATTAGCCACACCATTTTGATTGAGGGTGTCAACATGCTGTCTAGTCTCACCGTGCAATCTATGACTCTATCGCCTTCTCCAAGTCCATGGTGCGAGTGGTTTAGTCACTCTGTTTTAATTTCTCATGATTTTTATGGCAGCTTTACTGCGTCTTTACTCGGAAAGACAGCAGTGGTCCAGCAAAAAGTGCCACGCAAAGTCCTTGTGTCATTTAACCCCCCACATGCCGGTACTTTTACCACGCTCCTGTATCTTGTTTTCAGCGACCAAACACGACCAAGTAACAGAGAGTTCACTATAACCCGTGAGCTACGTGGATGTGCTACTCTCCCTGTAAGCCCAACTAACAACGACGATACACCTAAGACTGTGGAAGCGGGGGGCGAAGACTTTGGAATCACCGTCTCAAATGATTCTGGTCTTGAATTCTCTGTAGAATGCCCACTGTCCGATGAACCATTTGCAGCACAGACTCAGGAACTTGTCATAACCAAGCCTTCGAGCGGACCACTAGTCACTCTCGAAGCAGTTGTGGTCCGCTCACTCGATGATTCTACGACTTGGTGAGTCTAGATCTGTAGCTAGGGTCTTCTGTCCCTCATCTCGTTATGTAGCCCTTTTTCTGCCCGGCTCGAGGGTAACTCTAAGCGAATCAAGGCTAATCAAAACCTTACAGTGACTGTCTCTTTTAAGCCTCAGCGAGAAGGACATTGTGAAGCAATCCTTGAGCTTACGTTCCACGATTACAAGAGCATGGCCGACTTCGTGGTCAGACGGACACTAAGTGGGTGGGCTAAAGAACCTACCGGTGGGCAGAGACACCATCAAAATGGGTCTGCGCACAACCCAGGGTCTCAGTCAAATGGTTATCCACTGGATAATCACATAAGTGTCTCCGCTGATGAAGAAGAGGAAGAGGAGGTGTTCTTGGACAGTGATGGCACCGGCATCTCTGTCTCGCATGAAGATGGTCTAGATTTTAACATCGTAGAACGCAGACGCCCAAATGGTCCTTTTTCAACTCCGTCATCTTTACTCACCATCAAGCTCGCTGATGGTTTTCCTGCTGTGACATTCGTAAAGGAAAGAACAAAGATAACAGAGGAAAGCGATCCAGAGTGGGTTCATTGCTTCTCTGTAGTTCTATCTTTATTCATCACTGTCTTAGCTTTGTAGCAGTTTTCGAAGGTGATTCTCACAAGATACGACCTGGCACGGAGAGCACAGTACGCGTCATATTCAGCCCCAAATTGAGGGGCTGTTCAAAGCAACACTTGAGCTGGTTTTCTATCATAATCAACTATTGGCTTGGATCGTAGTTCGCAGAGAGTTACAGGGTATTGCCGGCTCGCTCGAGGACCATAAACATTTGTTGTCCCTTGGACGAGAACTTACTGGGAGTAGTCGAGAAGTTCAGCCACAGAATGTTATTCTGCTCTTGTCCCCTGACCGGCGCCGAGGATCAAGAAATTTCCCAGTCTATGAAGTGCCGCCCATTGTCCAGGAGCTAGTGGAAAAATCTACTGTTGTATGTCCTTATGACGAGAATGCTCCGAGTCTCATCTCCGCTATTCGGCCCGACACTTTAAATATGAACACTTATGCCCACTACTTCAAGGCTCTATTGAACGTTGAGGACGGGCATCAGCAGTAAGTTCCTTAATTTTTTTTCCTTTTAGTCTGGTAGTGATATCTAGGTAGGTGGGATGTTCTGTGCCAACCTCCCCACACGGTTGACGTCCAGGGCCGCAGCCAGCGATACAGGTATGTTCCTCTATTTGGGTCCCACATGTGCATCTTTCTTCATCGATGCCTGCATCTGCGTAGTGTTGAGATCGAGAGAGATGACGAAGATCTTTTGCCAGAGGTGGCCCTGGGGGATTTCCTTTGGCTGGATGATATGCAGGATATTATTCGCTACGAAGCCCGCGTCACCGATGTTGATGTGTTCACGCAACATCACGTTGCTGTCCTGAAAATGTCGCTTAGATTGCCAGCAGATTTCAGCCTCTACCAAGGGGCACAATTCCTTCTACGATTCAGACATAATCGTATCACGCTGCGTCGCCAGTACCATGCTTTGATGACAGCCTCATTTGCACTTACGCAACGACTCTTATTCCCCTCTGTGTCGGATATCAAGCCAATGCAACGTCTCTCGAGAGCCGAGATATACAACCTCAAGTACCGCCAATTGGTGAACAGGGACATTCGCGATGACGATCAACAGCTACAGGCTGTAGTTTCAATTTTAGAACAGCCAGAGGGCTCTGTCCCGTTCATCATCTACGGTCTGTAAGTTCACCTCACGCAACTAGAACCCCTTGGACGCAGCTAGTACTGATGACCTCCTGCAGTCCTGGGACAGGTAAAACATCCATCGTTATCGAAAGTATCGTGCAGCTTGTACGCCGTGACGCCGGTGTCAGAATTCTTGCATGTGCTCCAAGTGACGCTGCGGCAGATCTGCTTGCTGAGCGTCTGGCAGCTGCTGGTCTGGATTCAGACAAGTTGTACCGTCTGAATTCCTCTTCGCACTATGAAGAGGACATATCTGAAGACCTACAAATATCCTCCCTATTCCCGGGACATGAAAGATTACTGGCCTTCCGTGTCGTGCTTTCGACATGCTCCTCCGCGGCTATGCTCCAGACCTTGAATGTTCCTGTCGGGCACTTCAGTCATATAGTCATCGATGAGGCTTCACAGGCAGAGGAGCCTCTTGTGATGATTCCAATTGCAGCTTTCTCGAATGCATACACAAATATTATTCTGGCTGGCGATCCAAATCAACTGGGCCCCCACATCAGGTCGCCCACGGCTGCCAAGGCGGGATTGTGGAAGAGTTACCTCCAGCGACTGATGCTCATACGCCAGGTATATGGACTCGATACTCAGGTCGGCAAGACGTAAGCGACATCTTCTCTGCACGACTTGAACCTTTATCATAAAGAACACAGGATCGTTGCCCTTCTGCGGAACCGTCGCTCGCACGGTGCTATCCTTGCATGGTCAAATCGATACTTGTACGAGGATACCATGCGTGATTACGGGATTGCCCACACCACGTACCATCTAGTCGATTCGGGCGTGTTGCCGAAGAAAGGTTTCCCTATCGTGTTCCATGGCGTCAAGGCCAATGAACAACGTACGAAGTGGTCACCGTCGTACTTCAACATCCTCGAGGCATCGATCGTCCGTGATTATTGCGTGAAGCTGATCCGGGACCCTGAACGAAAGATCTGTGAGAGTAGAGCCATTTTTGGTTGGATTACTTTTGTTGACCTCGGTGTAGACCCGGAGGAGATTGCGGTTCTCACCCCGTACAAAGCCCAGGTCAGGGCCATTCGGGAGTTACTGAAAGTGGCGAAGTTGTCGGGTATTCAGGTGGGCCCAGTCGAGCAGTTCCAGGGACAGGTTCGGTGTACATTGTGAATCGACAACGGACAGTACCTAATTGTTTGGACAAGGAACGGAAAGTGATTATTTTGGCCACCACACGAAGCAACGAAGAGAACCATGCACAGACGGCATTAGGCTCCTTGTTGAACCGACAACGTACGAATGGTTAGTTATTTGTCTTTCCATCCACACACGCTTGACTTTTGGCTGACGTATGTTTTTCAAGTGGCCATTACACGAGCGCAGGCCTTGCTCATTGTGATCGGAGACCCGGAAGTTCTAGGGAAAGATGGTCTATGGCGCACGTTCCTGAACTACATCAAATCACGGAAAGGGTGGACGGGGAAATCACAGAACTGGAAGGCTGAGGAAGTTGTTCATTTGCCTGGATACAAACTCGTCCCGAGACAAGGAGGGGTTGTATATGGGGACGAGTTCATCGGCGGAAAGAGCGAGAAGGTTTACAGGTCTTCAGAGAGTGGTGGAGTGTAGGGGAATAGTAGCTTGGGTGACACGAAGGACGACAGTCACGACACCCTCAGCAGGCTTTCTCTAGCCTGACCCTCTTGACATGGCGTCTTCCAGTTGTTCCTAGGCAACGAAATATGAACTTAGGGACAGCTTGAAAGTAACCATTGGTTTAAGTTGTCCTGCAGTAGGTCGAAGTGGGCGAAGACCTTCAAGTTCTAAGTGGCTATGCCTACCCGCGATCTTTGACTCCCGTCAAACCTTGTCCTTCCTCAGTCCATGCTGGCATCATCATCTATCCTATTGCTTGAAATAGGGGAGATCCCAGGACGGTCAGTGCTGCCTGCGACATAACACCGGTGCTTCAAGTTGTCCTTGCCGCAGACTCGGAGGAGGTTGTAGGCGGAGTCAGGAAAGCTTTCGACGTAAACCTAAATGGTGGACTGATGTCCTTAGATTTCCCGGGTTGTCATCATCCACTATTCACCAGACCCGAATGATTGTGCTATCACCCGAAAAGATGGATTCCTCATGTTCCTCGGGTGGTTTATTGGTTCTGCCCGGGGCCCACACTCGCCTTCATTGGCATAGGTGACCTACTGGTATCAATACTGCTGACCCGACGCTGTACCCTGGACCTGGGTATGGTTATCATACTCTAATAGCAGAGTAATGCCCAATTTTCGCGGCCGTGCTGCGAGGATGCATCGTTATTGATACAGCTGTTGTGTCCAAACGGAACACCTAGTAGGTAGTTCGTTGGCGCGATGCTTGGGATGTTATAGAACCTATTCAACGTTTCCAACACTTAGGACGCATCTTCTACCAGTGGGCCACGCATTTAGCTCGTCTCCCTCGACGTGTTAATGATAAAGTACTGTAAACTTAAAAAGTTTGGAGTTGAACCTCGCCCTTCGTATTTCCCTGGTAACTCTAATGGGTTCAGATTATAGCCACCACACAAACGTGACGTTGGTCACCTTTCGAACGTCCCTAAAAGTGCACCGCGTCCACAGATTCTCAAGTGTACACCATGGTGAAGTATTGGGGTTTCGAGTCCACTTGAGACGAGAACGTGTGAAGGCAGATCTGGCATAAGCATCCCACAATAACATGTGATGGAGCCCAGGTATCACGGCTTCAAATGACGACCTCAGCTACACATTGAAGCCCAGAAGACAACATGACAGGACCCTAAAATTTGGTTTACAGGTACAAGTATCGAGAACGAGGACATCGTCCTTGAGGCTCGGGTGCCAAATCAGCAAGGGTTTTCTCGCGCTCGGACACGTCACTATGGGTTGGCCTCGATTCCCACTTCGCTCTTCTATCCGGGGCGTGTGACCCGCTTTCGCGAGGCCCCTGTTGGGCGAAGCCTTCTCGACATGTGGCTCCTCCCTGTGGATGAACGTGCACGGGTTGATGCTTACCATGAGATATGGCTGGTGTCAGCACTGCTTGAGGGTTGTACGAGGGCCAAAGTCGCATTGTACATCGTAATTGAATACCATTGAAGCTGTGATACCCCTGCACTTGATAATTTACACCAGTGGGGTCGTGCTGGTACGAAACATGTATTTGAAGTCTCTGCCTGAGCCGCGGCAGCGCAGCTCTGCAGACCAACATATATGCGCTTATAACCCTTCGCCAACCACACAGCATCGCCTGTTGTGAAGGACCATAACCGTGGAAGGTGAAGGTGGCGGGCCGCCTGGGTATGAACCCTAGTGCCGCGGTTTATAGTTTTTGCGCACCTGGTTCATCAGATAACTCTGGAGTGAGATGACATCCGTCTTGCTGTTCTACCAGTCGATTCTGTGGTCTGCGGCTCCCAGCTGGCTGGGTGCTGTTAGCGTCGTGTTTTATTTTGGCCTTCTGCACTGTCGGGCCGTTCACTAGCGGGGGATTTGGAGGTCATAAGTAGACGCGCCGCCACCTCACTTACGGTGATAACACATGGAAATATTGCGTAATCGCTCATGATTGTGTGCTGGCAGTGCCGCAGCCCATAACTCTGACAGCAGACTCGGGTTAGAGCCCACACTGATGACTTATTAGCAGCCTAGAGCCTAGAGCCTAGCCCTGGGTCACAGTATAGCATCATGCCGCGTGGTTTGCCAGGACTTTTCTTCTCTGACTCTTTCCTTGCAGCCTTGCAGTCGAGGGTCGTGCCGCTGGTCTGGGGGTGCTGCATGGTATGTCACTACTTCTCATGAGCATGCACTGAAGGAACGTGTTGGTATTGTCAGCCATGGGTTCCGTACGCATGGGCCGCAGTTCGCTCTCTGCCGCTCGTGGAACGGAAACCGCGGTAGATCCCGGGACAGTGAGCGGCTGTGGCACCTTCATATTGCATGCTGAGGGCTCCCAGGCGGCTACTGCCTTTCAAACACACACATCCTTCATAATTCCGTCCACCATGCTCGACTCATCCTATTGCGCCGCTGCACAAAATGGGGATGACTGTCCAGACGATAATTGTTCCAAGCGTCACGATGTTCTACGCTGTGAGCAATGCGATTGTTCTTTTCCCGCATCCTTACTCCAACAACACCTGAGCGGGAGGCAGCACCTTCAGAATGTTCCTTCCGATGGTCCCCATAACACAAGTACTCCTCCCTCACAGTCGGCCTCCTCGAGTCGTCAACCTGTGCCAACTGCAAATACCTCGCCACCATCTGGGGGTAACACATCCACCTCTGTTGCAGACCCACGCGTCACTGTGTCTGGTGAAGATGGTCTCGATTTTGTTGTTGAGAGATCAGGAGCCGAAACAAATCCATCATTTCCTTCCATCACTCACACCATCTCAATTGAGAAAACCAGTGTGTTATCTAGTCTCTCCGTCGAGTCTGTGGCACTCTCACCCTCTCCGAATTCATGGTGAGAATGCTCTAGTTACTTCATGCCAGGTTCTCATAGTACCTCGACAGCTTTACTGCATCTCCTGGTGGGCCTCTGGTGGTACAGCAAAGCCGACCATGCAAGATCCTCGTGTGTTTTCGGGCGTCACGTGTCGGCGCCTTCAACGCGATGTTGAGGATTACCTTCCGTGATAAAACACGGTCGAATGATGAAGAATTCACAGTGACCCGTGAGCTACGTGGGCGTGCTACTCTCCCTAGTCGTTCATCTAGCAACGGAGATACATCCAACACAGTGGAGGACATGACCGGGAGTGAAGGCACTGGGATCACTGTCTCGCACGATTTTGGTCTCGAATTCTCTGTAGAATCCCCGCCATCCGACGAGCCGTTCGAAACGCAGACGAAGGAGCTTATCATTAACAAGTCCTTGACCACTCCAAAGGTCACACTCGAAACTGTTAGGGTCCGCTCACAAAATGATCCTGCGACTGCCAGTGGGTGAGTCCAAACTTGCGGCTAGGGCCGTCCGTTCCTCATTTTCTCGGTATACAGCTCTTTTTCTGCGCAGCTCGAAGGTGACTCTAAGCAGATCAAGCAAAGACAAAGGCGCATAGTGACCGTATCTTTTATGCCCTCGCGAGAAGGACTCTGTGAAGCGGCTCTTGAGCTTATATTCCACAACCATACGCGCAAGGTGGACTTCATGGTCAAACGCACATTAAGTGGGTGGGTTAGGCGACCGACTGGTGGACACGGACGCCACCAAAATGGTTCTGCACGTATTCTACGGTCTCAGCCCACAAATGACCAGGGCAGTGATGGAAGTGTTTCCACGGATGAAGAAGAGGAGGAGTTCTTGGATAGTGACGGGACGGGTATCTCTGTCTCGGACGAAAATGGGTTAGACTTCGGCATTGTCGAACGCAGACGTCCAAATGGACCCTTTGCAGCTCCATCGTCTTCGCTCACCATCAAGCTGGCAGACGATTTCCCGGCTGTGACGTTCATTAAGGAAAGGATTAAGACACAGGATAGGAGCGAATCTGGGTGAGTTAAGCCCATTTCTCAATTCCTTCTCGTATTCATTACCGCCTCAGCTTCGTGGCAACTTTCGAGGGTAACAGTCATACCATCCGACCTGGCACGGAAAGCGCCGTGTGCATCATATTCAGTCCCAGATTTGAGGGGGTGTTCAGGGCAACACTTGAGCTAGTTTTCTATGACGACCAGCAATCGGCTCGGTTCGTGGTTCGCAGATCTTTACAGGGTGTTGCCGGGTCGGTCGAGGATCATCAGCACTTCGAGTCCTTCGACCAAGAAGATAGCAGGGGATCTACTAGAAACCACGGATATGTACCACCACCAAGGATCATATCTCTCTCGCCCCCTAACCGACGTCGCAATTCGAGAAAATTCCCAGACTATGAGGTACCGCCAATAGTCCAGGAGGCAGTCGAAAATTCTAGTGTCACGCGTCCTTTCGACAAGCAGGCGCCACAACTCATCACCGCTTTGAGACCCAGGAACTTAACTATAGACACTTACGCGCAATACTTCAATGCTTTATTGAATGTCGAAGATGGGCATGACCAGTATGTTCCTCGACCTTTATCTCTTGTTCGGTGGTAGTGATGTCCGGACAGGTGGGATGTTCTGTGCCAACCCTTCTATGTGGTTGAAGTCGAAAAGCACGGCAATCGGTGCAGGTGAGTTTCCCTATGTTGGCTTCGCATACGTTTCTTTGTTCATCGATATCTACGCAGTGTTGAGATTGAGAATCATGACGAGGATCTTCTGCCAGAGGTAATCCTGGGGGATTACCTTTGGCTTGATGACATGCAGGAGGACCTACGATACGAGGCACGTATCACCAGGGCCGAAGTGTTCGCGCGAGGTCAAGGCCGATCTGCGGTGCTCAAGATGTCGCTTAGATTGCCGACAGATTTCAATCTCTACCGGGGGGCGCAATTCATTCTACGATTCAGACTTAACCGCATCACACTACGTCGCCAATACCATGCGATGGCAAGCCTATCCTCACCTCCGCGCCGGCTCTTGTTCCCGTCTGTGGCGGATATCAAACCGATGCAACGTCTCCCCACAGCTGAGATCAACAACCTCGATTTAGTGAACGGGGATATTCGCGATGATGATCAACAACTACAGACGGTAGTTTCAATTCTACAGCAGCCAAAGGGCACTGTCCCATTTATCATCTTCGGACCGTGAGCACTCCCCATGAGCCCTTGACTGCTGCTAGTGCTGACTACCGGCTCACAGCCCCGGGACTGGTAAAACATCCACTGTTGTCGAAAGTATGGTGCAGCTTTTGCGCCGTGACGCTAGGTCCAGAATTCTTGCATGTACTCCAAGCAATGCTGCTGCGGATCTACTCGTTGAGCGTCTAGGAGCCGCAGGCCTGGATTCAGACCAGTTGTACCGTTTGAATGCTTATTCGCGCGAAGAGGACATACCGGACGATGTACAAACATTCTCAATCATTCCGACGCAGGCGAAATTAATGGCCTTCCGTGTCGTGCTCTCGACCTGCTCCTCTGCGGGTATGCTTCAGACCCTGAAAGTTCCTGTCGGGCACTTCAGTCACATATTTATCGATGAGGCTGCGCAGGCGCCAGAACCTCTTGTGATGATTCCAATTGTGGCCTTCTCGAATGCACATACAAATATTATTCTTGCTGGCGACCCAAATCAATTGGGCCCCGTCATCAAGTCACCCACTGCCATCAAGTTCGGGTTGGGGAAGAGTTACCTCCAGCGACTGATGCACTTCCGTGAGGTCTACAACTTCAAAATACAGTCTACAAAAACGTGAGCTGCGCATTCTCTTAGCTACTCCCCACCCTTCTCAGAAGGATCACAGGATTATCGACCTTCAGCGGAACCGCCGCTCCCATGGCGCCATTATTGCATGGCCAAACAGGTACTTCTACGAGGATCGTATACGCGCTTACGGGAATGTGGATATCACGCACCTCCTGCTTCATTCGGACGTGTTGCCGAAGAAAGGCTTCCCTGTCGTGTTCCACGGTATCAAAGGTAGTGAGAAGCGTACAAAACGGTCTCCGTCATACTTCAACATCCACGAAGCGACAGTCGTCCGCAATTACTGCGTGAAGCTTACCGAGGATACAGAGCGAAGGATAAGTGAGTGTGGAAGCATCGTTTGTTTTTCGTCACCGTTTTTAAGCCCCAGTATAGACCCGGAGGATATCGGCGTTATCGCGCCCTACAGAGCTCAGGTCAGGGCCATTCGAGAGTTATTGAAGCAGGCCAGGTTGGGGGAGGTCTCGGTTGGTTCTGTCGAGCAATTCCAGGGACAAGTCTGTGCCGATCACATTTTCTATGTGGGTGGGCGCTAACTCTGGCTTGCTTTGAATCAGGAACGAAAAGTGATCATTATGGCGACCACTCGAAGTAACGAGGAATATCACCCGCGGAGAGCGTTAGGCTTCTTGACGAACCCTCGGCGTCTGAACGGTCAGTTGTTCTCGTTCTCTTATCCACTCGTGTATGTTAGCCTACGAGGCTGACGCATACCCTTTTAGTTGCCATTACACGCGCGCAGTCGTTGCTCATTGTGATCGGAGACCCTGAGGTACTGGGGAAGGACAATCTTTGGCGCACGTTCCTGGACTATATCAGATTACGCAGAGGGTCGACGGGAAAAGAGCCCAACTGGAGGGCCAGCAGAGAGGCCCTAGTGCCTGCGGCGGAAACCATTCCAAGACCGGGAGGTGTCGTTTATGGAGAGGAATTCATCGATGGGAAAAGCGAGAACATTTACAGGTACGACCTCGACGATTAGAGGTAGAGTAGAGGGAATCACTTGACCGGGGAAGAGCGACACCCTTTCTTGTATACACGTGGGTCTCTTTTGACCCGTAGTACTGCCATGCGCGACACATGTCTGCGGCGCAGATCACTACTCGTTGGCGCCATTGTTTACAGATTGTATTGTATACCATCTGGCATATAATATAATCTCCCAGCAAGTACCGTTCCTAAGGAGGGTAATATGAACTCCTTAATTACGGGCTTCGAGGAATCATCATGGGTTCGTTCGCAACAAACAAGCCGGAGGAAAGATCATGTGACCATTTTCCCTCCCTGGCTATCTCTGACTCCTTCGTCTCGGTACCCCAGTGCTCGAACACCGTGTGTCCCATAGCCTGGAAAAGGCGGAGATGCTCAGGCGTGTCGCTTGTGGCCACGATATCGTTCCGTGCGGACCTTGTAGGTGCTTCATCCTACGCGAAGGCTCACAAGACACCGCCGCGGAGTGGCGTATAGGCGAATAGGCAGACGCAGCTTTTCTCAGCAGAAGATGTGAGCGGGCGCACTGGCACGCATCAACCGTACCTCGCGTGTCTGAATCGCAGCAGCGAAAGCCTGAGCAAAGCCGAGCGATGAAAAATCTGGTACAGTATACGAGAAGGAGGAGCATGGTTAATTCGGGGGAAAGCGGTTTCATCTTTTGAATTAGACAGTAATAAGAGTAAGTGGCCGCCGCTACTAGGATCCTAGAAGGGCTTGGCCGCTTGGCAGCAGTTACCATGTATTTGGCTGGCATTCTGTGAGCAACAACTATCTCCGATTCGTTTCCGCCTATTGTAGTGGACTATAGTTTGATGGCAAGATCAAACGCATGGCGGTCGTGATGAAATACGGGGACTGACAGGATTCTAGTCATTCAGATTGAGCGGGATGAATTGCCATAAAAGGGAAGGACCGGGCCGGACGAGCGCTCAAATGAGGCAGTGCATCCATTGTCCGCCGGAATCGGCACCGGGCGAGTCACGGGGACGTGGAAAAACGCGTCATTTATAAATTGGACTCGACGCGTTCCCCGTCCTCATACCTCTTTTTCCTGAACGCGTCTGTTCGCAGTCAGGGCCATGCAAATGTCATATCGCTATCCGTATAACGATTCAGGTTATCCCCAAGATACAACGTCCCCAATGACACCCGGCGGAGGTAGCAACCCAAGTACTCCCGTGAACAATCCTTGGGACTTCGATGTTGCCACCTCTGCTTCTAATCCAGCTCAGCAACCTCAAAATTCATCAACAAGTCATGCTACTCTCCACCCAGCAGAGTTCTCTCCGCAAGAGTTATTTTCTGATTCTGCCACCCCTGCTGTTTCTTCTCCTACAGTGATACGGCTCGAAGAGCGTATTCCCGTTGTGCCTAGCCAGTATCATCGTTCACGCATTAGAGCTGCCAGTGGTGAGAGCAATTCCCGCACGCATGTCCAGAGGGACGCGTCGAGCTCGAATGCGGAGCAGCCTGCGGGTACTAGCACGGGCACAGCGCCATCGTCGGGACTGGTGAGGGGGACCCTCACCAATGTCCGTGCTGAGCGCACCCGCGCCCATCCATATCGTCGCCCTCATAGTGCTGGCGCAGAGGGTGTCGGCTCTCGTGCTACTAGTGCCGGAGCTGGCAAACCACGCTCATTGAGTGATCACGCACGTAGATCACCATTTACAGCGGATAATGGCTCTGTGTTGACACCAATGAGGTACGCCGGGCCGTGCTCCCCTCCTACATCTGTTCCGTTGCCCATCTGGGCTCTGACTATTGTGCCGGCCTGCAGTCCACCTGCTGCGCCTGGTACTGCGCTTAGTCAGCCAACTTTGCCTTTAAAGGTGTATTCCATTCGTACCGATATTCATTTCAACGTCGATACGAACACAATGGTTGCCATGCTCGAGTTACCAGGCGTTAAGCATGGCGAACTTAGCGTGACGCTCGCCACTGAGCCATACACCCATGCAAGACAGATAACTATTGCAGGGCGAACCTGCCCCCCATTTGCAGAGCCCGTCCCCGCAGAGCGGGAGCGAACAAAGCGTGAGCGGAAGTTTGGAGAATTTCTCCGTCGGTTACAAGTCCCACCACATACCCAGGTCTGTTCCCAATTCGGCATCTGTCGCTCTCCCTGATGTCCAGGACTTGTACATTGCTAGGCGTCTGACATTATCGCTGAGATGAAGGATGGCGTGCTCGTACTCACAGTCCACCTCGGTGCGCCTGCGGCTGTAGAAGCTCCGCAAGTCATCGCGATCAACTAGATTGCGGCGTGCTATCGTTAAGTTTTGTGTTCACAACCCGACGTAATCCGAAGGACCCTTTGTTCGCGATGTGCTGTTTCGTCGATTCTTACCCTGTTCCGTTACTCTTCTTCGCTAGTTAGTATGGTTAATGTCGGGAGCCTCGAGTTGCGATTTCTAGTGTAACATATTTGCAAGACGTGATTGGTACCATATTTATCTATACCTCAAGCTACACTCATATAACCTCACCCCTCCAGCATGTACATATAGTCCTTCCATTTTGACCGCTCCCCTTTGTAGCACTCACCTCTCCCAGAAATTTCATTCCTTTTTGCGTTCACGAGCGCGCTAGTCGGTCTTGGTGGGGTCAGCAGAAGAACCGAGTAATGACATAGGGATGATCCTAGTTTCTACTCCCACCCTTGCTGCAGGAATGAACGTATGTGGGATGCTACAAACTCTGACTGAATGCCTGTGCACTGCAGACAAACAAGGGTGATAGGCGGAGATTCACACCTGACTTGCACGATAGACGATAAGCATGGGCGACGACGCATCAAGCGTCTTTTCCTTTTGTTTTGTTCCCGCGAAGCAGAGTTGAACTGCCGCGGCGCTCAGTGATGCGCGTACACTGACGTACATAGGTTGTAAGAGACTTCTCAGCGCACCGCACTGCTAGCGCGGATATCCCCACACATCCCTCCCACGACACAGCCACCCATCACGTCTGCTCAGAACAACCAAGGCCCAACTGGTTCATGGTTCATGGTATCACACGGGCGAACAAAATGTGCGCATTCCACACAAGGGTGAGCAAGTGAACACGAGGGAAGCATCAGATGGTGTTGGGAGGTTTATAGGTATATATATATATGTGCGACTGACCTCTGCCTTTGGGCCCCTCGGGCTTGATTTGGAGACAGCTCTGATGGATGAGGTTGAGCGCTTTGACGGCGTCGCGACCGTCGATGACACAGGATATGTTGATCTCGTTGGCCCCTTGGCTGATCATCTCGATGTTCACGTTTCCCTGCGCGAGCGTCGTGAACATGCGCCCGGCGATGCCGACCATGTTGCGCATCTGCTTGCCCACCATCGAGAGGATCGCCATGTCGCGGTGCACAGACACCTGAAAGGAAACAAGAAAGGAAAAAGACGTCCATTCCATCAGCAAACCCAAAACCGCCTGCTGAGAGAACCAAAAAAATAGAAGAGAAGACAGAGTAGGGAGAAGAGAACGCAGAAGACGCACGATGCCGATTTTTTCTAGATCGCGCACGAGACGCGCTTGCAGCTTGCGGTCGAGCACGTCCTCGATCGCCATGCTGACGAAGACCTCGCTCGTGCTGATCAGGTCCACGACGACGCCGAAGCGGTCGAGGGTGCCGAATATGCCCGCGAGGAAGCCATGCGAGACGCTCTTGCGGTTCGACTGCACGTTCACCACGACGATGCGCTCCTTGATCGTCACCGCCGTCGGGAGCCGTTGGCGCTGCATCGTCCCGATCCCGTTCGCGGCGAGAGGGCCTCCCCCGTTGACAAAGGCGGCGGCGGCGCCAAAGTCGGACAGCCCAGCCTCCGACTCGAGGTCCGCTTCTGGATCGATGACCGTGCCCCCGCCCCGCGGGTTTTCGACGTTCTTGATACGTATGGGGATTTTCCTCCGGATGACCTGGTGGGGACATTTTAGAAATAGGGACATTGTCCCGGAGGAGGGAACAAGTGCGTGCCTGCTCCATCGTAAATGGATGTATGACCTCGCTACCGTAGTAGGTCAACTCGGCGGCCTCTTCAGGAGAGATGACCGGGATAAGGCGTGCGGTGGACACCTTGCGTGGGTCAGCTGTGAAGACTCCGTCGATTTCTTTCCATATCTGCAGCTCGGATGCATCCAGACCAGCAGCAAGAAGTGCGGCTGTCAGGTCGGTATACCCGCGGCCTATTTGTTTTAGCAACGAGCCGGGCACAGGACTGAAGAATCCTGTAGGCTAAATATGTGAGCACCAGCCCAGAGGATGAATTAGAGGAAACTACCTGTAACGACGGGCACGCGTGACTCGCAATGTCGTATTCTTTCGGCGAACGCCTCACTCACTTGGTCGTAAAAGTCTTGCCCGAGTGTGCCATCAACTTCATCATGAGGCGGCACGACATTTTCTAATGATACATATTCTGCATCTATACCCTATATCAACAGTTTTATTGAGACGGAATGTGAAAGACGGCCTCAAGGAACATACACGATCTCTGAGCGCGGCTGTGATAATTTTACAGGCGAGCTTTTCTCCAAAGCCAACGATGCTGTCTTTGGATCTAGGCGAGATTTCGTCTATGACCTACAGTCCCAAAACCTCGATGCCTGTTTCGTATATATTCCATGGATGGCGTACCTGGGCCGCGGATAAAAACACTCTTAAGCTCTCACAGTCCCCAACAATCTCTGCTTCTAATTCAGCGAGGATCTCTTTCCCTTTCACGCAGTCGCGTGCGGCTGCTATATGCTCCGAGCGGATCAGATCGACTGTTTTACTGAATGACCCTGTGCATTGCTCGGCAAATGCGACGGGTGTCTGCGGTGGGGAGCCTGTACGAGAACTTGAACTTCGAAAGATGAGGGAATCGGTCAGCGGCGTGGCTGCGCCAGATTGCATGGGTGACAGGGCCGATGGTGCACGCCGGAGTGCTTCGGATGCTGCACGGAGAAGAAGGTTGGTGGTGCCGAGCGCTTTGGTAGAACCCGAACGCGCCGAGCAGACAATCGCGAGCTTTTGTCGATCCAAGTAGTCGCTACAACGGTTCATAAAAGTATTTTGAGTGCAATTCCGAAAGGAGGACGAGATTCAGGCATACGGAACAACGTTCTCCACCATCTGCGAGGCAAACTTTCCAATACTTGTGCCCCCATATTTTTGTACGAGCCATTTGGCGTCAGGGTCGATCGTGTTTTGGTGCAAGTTTGGAGGAGTGCCAGGCGGTGGTGTTGTCTCAACGGAGGACAACGAAGATGAGGCAGTGGAGGTAGGGGTTGATGGGTCTGACATGGTGCTCCACGCGGTCGGTTAACGAGACGAATTTTTGATACTCAGGCCAGTGGCCTTTGGCGTGTTGTACGGAGGTGCGGGGAACTCGGATGGCTGTAAAAAAAATCACCAGAACGAGTCATTCCAAGCCAAGCCATCAATCCCACAATTGACCCCCGTTCACAGGACTTTCGGGGGGCCCGAGCCGCAAATAGTACTCAATCTATCCCTGGGGTCCTCCGCCTTACCTTGCGGATTGTCGGTTTTTCAAACCGGATATTTTTCTGAAAACAGATGATGGGGATTTGACATGAACCATCTCACCCGCAAGTAATGTTACCTCAGAAGGCGCAAGTTGGATACCTGTAGCCGGCGAAGCCTCAGGCCTCAGGCCTCAGGCACCTCAAAGGCTCAAAGGCTGCATCCTACACGGGCGCAGCACAGTTCCTGGGTCCTGGATTTCAGGGCGTATTGACGTGCGTGAGAATGAAGTGGGGGATAAAATTAGATTTAAATCTATACAAGGTGTACGGTGCCATTCACCAGAGTTTTACAGTAACGAAAGGAAGGCGGATATGACAGATCCAAGAACGCCTCAGCGCCGCACGCATGTGGTTCACGAGCACCTCATATGTCATCTATCTTTGCCTTACTAGTAGATGCTTCCCAGGCCGGGTGAGGGATATCAGGTCCCTGGCTTCCATCACGCTATCGACAGGTGTAAGTGTCATGCTCTAAAGGTCCAGTGTTCCGAACTGCCTGGTGGAATGGCAACGTGGACTTTATGTTCACTTTTGTAAGGTCAGCGAATCCTACTCTTTCTCCTCATCTTGCCATTTTACCCTAGACTGGACTGTTCTCGTCTACAGTCGCCTCATTTCTCATCGAGATGTAGAAGACTCTTCTCCCTCATTCCGGCTCTCATTGCTCAACAGAGTCGGTGTGTCATCCCTTTGGTTATCCGCGTCAATATACTACGATTCAGGAATTGGGAGTTCTCCTTTGGCCCACCTGAACGCAGAAGAATTACCTACCCAGAAGTTCCACGACTATTTAACGCCAGTGTGCGAGGTAATTTCTGTGTGGAAACTACAGAATTGCTCAGTGGGCTCATCTCCTCGGTGTTCCACCACCTAACTGCCACCCTCTTCCTTACATTCAGGAGACATGGGCCGACGTTCTGTATGATGGACAACTGGTCAATTTGGCAGTCTTGGCCCATGTCTGTCTCTCGTACGAGTGAGGACGAAGTCAATTTCGATATGGGCAATATGACATGGAAATATCACTGAAGACGTTTAGCCTCGCCCAAGCTCGGGCCTCTCTGCTCCAGTCTGTGCGCGGTTTGACGAGGTACTCCATTGTCACCAGTGAAATTCACCTTGCGGAGGGATTTGTATGTCTCCCGGAGCCAAAACTTCTGCCAAGGAGGATCAAAACAACATTTGGACGAGAAACTTTAGGGGTATTTGCTGCACACCTACTAGGACTTGATGCTGCAAGCTCTCCCGGGGTATCGAAAGGCTTTATGGAACGCTTGATTCTGGAAGGCACCGTCTGGGAACAACTGCTATATGTTGGTGTTTTAAATTGCTTCCACCCATGAGACCTATTTCCTTTCTTCGATGCTCGATAGGGCGTCCAAGGTTTTTAAAGATGCTTCGGGTGTCGTTGACTGCGGTTTGACCTACTAAACAAACAGCTCACGCAATCCGGTGAGATGGTGGAACGTGGGATGCCTATCTAGACCTTCCGTGTAGTCGTTGCCTCTGTTCCGCACCCATACAGCGCAGCCGTGCAGAACCCCTTGTCACGCGGTCTTGGTACACCAGAGTAGTTTGGATTTTGGCATTCGGAAACCAAGAAAACAGGGAATACTTAATGGTCAAATAGTCGGAAGCTGGTCCAGATCTGATGCAGTGATCGAATCCTCAATGTAGCCCTCTGATGGACCTCTGTCAAATGACACTATCTGAGGTATCTGGTTTGACCCCGAAAGGATATCAAGATGCCATGGATCATCCTCAAGAGAATGCTCGATACGCCACTAGCACACTTGTCAATGCCTCGGGCGCAATGTGGGCGAAATTTGACCACATTCTGAACTTAGTTTGCGGTGACGTTGTTTCGGGGGGTAGCAGCCAAAACGCAGAGAAATTAGTGCCATCTTTGGGACTGATTGAAGGAGTGGACCGCTGACGCCCCGTGGGAGTGGGGATGGATGGATGATGACACCGGGGCCCGCAACCCGCATTGGCCAAGACGAACTGAGGGCTGGCAGAGCGCCTATCCCGGGGCTGACTAGACTTCCGTCAGCCCATGGAATGGACACGCCATGATGACCGGCACTTCCCCTATTCTGGGCCTCGGTCGGTCTAGTGCTAGTCCCGCAGCGGGATGGGATCGAGTCAGACCCATTGGCGCCGGGGAGTGTCCAGCCTCCCACAACCCGACTGCGCAGCTGGACTCGAGCATCGACACCCCTACGCTTATCTTCTGCATAGCCCACGACTTGATTCACCCGGTCTTGCAGCATCTTATACCTTAGGCATGAATGGTCCCAGCGTCCCGGCCTTACGGACTATAGGGATTGAGCAGTCTTATTATATACCCCGTTCTCACCAAGCCTATTCCTAGCCGCACCGACGCTTGGTGCTCTTGGGGTGCCCTTGGTTCTCTGAATCAGGGCAGTCCTTTTCCTGGGGATTGGTATACCACTACGGAATTTGAGCGAGCGTGAGATGGTCCGTGGCTCTCTGTTAGTTTAGCTGCGGACAAGAGTCACCAATATCAGATCGTCCTACTAGCAGAGACTTTGAGGATGGATGGACCATGTCAGCAGCGACGACGATCTATATCATGATAATACAATGCATCGGCAGCACCTTCGCCTCGTTTAATTCGCGTGTTCCAGGAATGTCAGCAGATATTTGATCAAAAGTCAGCTTTAGCCGGGCTGATTTTTCCTCCACATGTTGCCGCACGTACTGTAGGGGCTTATAATGGGACACGGGAACTACGCTTGCTCGGCACATGCCAGTGCTTTCTACGTAAGGACATTGTCAGGCGCTCAACTGGAACCTGCAACGTCATAAGAAATGTGGTATTCATGTGCTAAGGTTACCCTTTACCAAATGAAAGATTGCACTTTCTTCCGCGAGAGAATGAATGAAAGCAGGATGCCATTCCACTACTCACTTTTCGTTGAGTCACGTGATGTTAAACGGAGCAGCAATCGGGAATCGAGCTCCGAGGCCGACGTCCTTCCGTACTACGCCAGACACGAGGCTGAGACTACTGGGTATGCGGGTATATGCGGCTCAAAGACGGCCTGAGATATGCTTTCGACTGATGCCCTATTAATCACACGTAACAGGATTGATTGATGAATCCCATGGACCTCTCGCATTCCAAGCCTTCCTGGACAGAACACGAGGGGGTCATGTCATGGCAAGCGTCTGTGAATATTTGCCACCCTTCAGATTAGCGTGGTCGCTGCTAAATTTAACTGCCCTTAAACCAAAGAGCCTGGACTGCCTTGTGCCTTGTTCGTTGACACTGGTTCCGTAATTCCGGCTCATGAATGTTGAAGCATTATCTCCTCACGGCCTCAATTTTCACGGCGCTACTTGCTCCCTTACCATTTCCATGGACGTAGATTTCCGATTGCATGGTTCCTCAGGGATGGAATGACAGCTCCTGGTTCGAAATGAAATGCATGCCTACTGTACGTGCTCGTGCGGTCTGCGAAACCCGTTTTTATGTGCATGGGTGGCGTTCGAATTGTAGTTGTTGTTGTGGGGAGGGAGGGCCCCCACAGTGCACCAGTGCGTACTACCTCCTCTTATCAGACATTCAGTTGTGATCATGTTTCCAAACCCAGGATGACAGGCGAGAGTCTGAGCGCAAGTGTGCTCAGCGCTCAATAGTGACGGCAAAGTGTAATGGAATCCTCAGCCAGCTGACCCGCAAGGGTCGGTCTTACTTCTTTCACTCTCCTTCCTTCTTCTGCTACCTTTATATTTTTTCCTTTTTTTTTAGACTTGTTAGGTTGGCTCTGGGCTCACCAACTTCGGGTTGGCTGATAGAAAGTTTTGTAGAGCGCTGAGCGGAAAGGGGCCCTAATCTAGCGCTGATCAATAACCTAGTGAAACACCTCAAATGAGGCCTAATAGCGGAAATGGCGACAGCGACATATAGAGCGTGCGCAAAGTGGTACATCTTTCTTTGCTAAGGGCCAGGGCGGTATAGCCCCTGTTTCTCAGCTTTTGGGGGCAAGTTGGCCCCGACCCAGCCACTTCTCCCCTTCGCCCTTCGCCCTACTGCCTCCCTCCTATGGTGATACCTCGATTCAGTTGCCAGTTCCCCGCTGCCCATATACCGTATACACCCAGCAGGGAAAAGTCGAGGCACCACTTGAGCCTCCATCAAACTTAAACCGTCCAAATCCGGCCAGGACTACTCCATGAGTGGGCTATATTTACATTACCTTCCTTGTCTACCCCTCGTTCACCAGCTCTTTGTAGTCTATATGGTGTGCCTGGCGCGATGCTCGATTGCGATGATTTACGGTTTTCCCCTCCTTCACCATCCCATTCAGTCACCACGCAGATATACTTAGCAACCCCAACACGCCCTGCGGTCCATATATGAGATATATCAAATCCCCAGATCGAGATGGGCCGCGCAAGTCTACGATACCCATCTTTCCGCGGGGCGACGATAACTCTTACATATTACGTGACTATACATGGAGGAACAAATCCGAGGCAATGGTGACGGTGATACATAACACATCTGACACATCAGCAGATGTCAATGTCAGGTGATATTTATACCCGCGGTACCCTGCCCGCGCTAAGTTGTGGTCCGCCACGGTAATTCGAGGCCTACATGGGCGCGCCTTTCACATACCGCTCATCGAAGTTCCTTGCTCTCCAGTGTGTGCGCGCGCGAGGCCACAGATCTCGGAGAGCCGCTACCACTGATGCAGTTACCGAATGTGAGGGCGAGATGTATAGCTTTCACTTGGCTAGCGGTCGGCGGCACTTCACTCGTCCGCCAAGCCGAACATGCAATCATTTTTATGACGCCGGTTCCAATTCCTGCCTCTGGGGTTGGGTCCGTTTGGCCATTTGTTCGCTGGAGAAGAAGGGCTTTTGCTCTGCCCGAGGTGCGAGCACACCTTATTCTCTGTCAGATGCGGGAACGTGTTTCAGAAGTTCATGCGAACGAATGGGCTGGCTTCATCAATGACAGGCACGCACTGCCTCGCACAGTTCACGTACTCTACTGCGTGGCACTCGCAGTTGCGCCCGCGTAGCCGTCTACGTCAGGCCAAGTGGCGGTAGTGGCTGAGGTCTTGCGACCCCTAGAGCGGAAAGATACAGCAGAGAGTCGTCTCGTTTGTCAGGACGTCCCGTATTATGGTTTCTCCAACCCATGGCACGGCGGAACGCAGTTCTCGGTCAAAGCCGAAGATGAGGATGCGGCGTCGTCTCATAAGAACATTGTGATGTGCGTTAATAATGATTTGAAAGTACGCCCTGCCGCTATGCCAAGGTTTTTTTTTGATTTACTTGTACATATTCTCACCTGAGTATTCGCTGAGGCACAGATGCGTAGTGTGTCACTCTTCGACCTTTCCCCGCGGCGCATGCGAGTGTCTAGATTGGTGAGCGACTCCCAGGATCCTCTATCAATAAATGAAAACCCCTTAGCCGATATCCGCCGCGGTGATGGGGGTGCTTGTGAAATAAATATTACAGCACTTTCTGTACCTCGGTCATTAATGAAATTGCACACATGGGGCTGTTCTGAGATAAGGATACTGTAGGTAGTCACGTTCCTTTCTGGAAGTTAATCTTGCGGATGTTCCTTCCGCGGTTGCTTTGCGCGATGGTCGGTACTGTTCACACGCCGACCTGCAGATAGGTCGTGGGTAACCATTACGACTTGAGTGCGATCCCATGACTGAAAAAAATTCAAGTGCACGCGCAGCCATATCTTGCCGGGCCTACACAGAGCGGCAACGAGAAGGCATGCCGGTACTCCATGATGAACCATCTTCGCTGAACGGGGGCAGTTGCGTACCTTGGCGCCAGTACTGTGCCGACGCAACCTGTGTGGGTCGCGACCAAAGCGCGCGGGCACGGAAATGCGGTGCAAATGACGCCCCTGACGCTCTCACTTACTCGCTCACCATTGCTAATTGCCGTAAAGGTACGGAAGAGCCTGAGGGGGTTTGAATCTACCCTACCTTGGGATCGCCGGGGGACAGGAAGCAGGTGATATCCTGGTTCATTGTAAGAAAGAGTATGCACACGGCAAGTTCGGCTGAGTGAAAATAGACTTGGTCTGTGCCTGGCTTGCGCAAATGAGGGCGTAGATGACGCAGTTGAAGGGCAGGGACTTGGGCGCGTGCGGGTGCGGGTGCATTTGGAACGTTTTTTAGAACATTTTGGATGGGTGTGAAAGGGGGTCCGTGGATACGGGGACGTACCGAGTTAGGCAGCGCCCGGCTTTCTGCGACGGTGTCTTGTGTCCTCTTCATATTCTGGAAACCTCGCCACTGCCTGCAGGCGATATCGGGTCCACATGACCGGGATGAGCTTCGCATAGAGCTCAGTGACAACGGTACCCACCGTGGGAGATAAGTGGTTGCATTGTATCGGTGTCTAGAGATGACCATCGTTACGAGGGCACAAATGGCGGATGGTCGGCCCGATCTTGGTGATGCGCTGAGAAGGTCAGGGGGCAGGGGGGGCAGGGTGCAACGTGCTTCGCCTGACAAATTTTGTGTTTATGGCGCAAGCCGATATCCTACTCTGTGTAGATGGACAGTGGAGATTGGACGCATGGAGGTAAGAGGCGCTTAGTGGATGCCGAATGGGGGCCAGCGGAGCGCAGTGGAGGAGGGGACTGGGGGAGACCCCCGGGGTATGCGGGGGGTTTGCACGAGGTGAGATGGAGATGGCTAAGTATGGAGAAGAGAAGGGAAACGGTTGCTTTGGCTTGAGATTTGTTCCTTTTTTTCTACCCCGAGTCAGGGGAGGAATAGTGGATGTGGTGGTGAGTTGGCCTATGTTGGGTTCTCGGTGCCTGGATGGCTAGTCCGAGAGTTCGGCGATCCCGATCAGGCACAGGACTCTATGACTGTATTTCCAAAAAAGGCACTGCACTTTCACTGGTCTGAAGCATGTTCCGCCGGCGGGATCAATCATCATTTTTATTTCTTTCTGTTACTTAAAATGTCTGACTTTTTGACGGAATCACGGCAGCGTGGTGAAATGGGTCCAGTTAAGGCCCGAAAAGGTGGCGTGGAATTGCCAGGTGAGCAGCAGGAACGGGCCAATGGGCCTTGGGAACCTGCCAACCCCATTTCACTCTCCGCGCTACTCGTTGGCCTTTTTATCTTCGGTCCGTTCCATCATTCTGTCCTCGCCAACATCTACCGTCCTCCGTCGCCCTCCAGCTCTTCTCTAATGCGCCCACGCACAGATGACGATGACCCCCTCGCCATCGCCCTCACTCCTCCCCCGGATGAGTCCCCCGAAGCCAGGTCGATTCGTATTGCCCGCGAAGAAGAGGCCCTCCGTGTTTCTCAGGCCATAGACGAGGCCATCTGCGTTGAACGACAGAGGTATAAGAAGAATAAAATCGTTCGTGTACTTCTTCTCGGTCAAAGCGAGTCTGGTGCGTATCGCCCGTCTTGCGCGCGTTACTCGCTATCGCTTACCCCAACCCCAGGCAAATCTACCACGCTGCGCCGTGAGTGCTGCCCTCTCGTACACCCGTGCACCTGTGTGATCTCCCCTGTTGCGCTCAGAGTTTCAACGTATCTACACCCCTACGGCATTTCGCGAGGAACGCATACACTGGCGAGTCATCATCCAGTTGAACGTCATTCGCTCTGTACACACAATCCTCGCCACGCTCTCCGCTCATCGGCGGCAAATCTCCCGCGTCCGTTCGCGCTCCTCCGGACTGCGCTGGGACTCGCGTTCTTCAGTACGGACAGATGGAAAAGGCAAGGGCAAGTCCCGCGCGGACACCCTGTCCGACTTTGATGAATACGAAGATGAGCGATTTGGAGACGTGGCTGGTCGTCCGCCCCACGCAGATGTATATTCAGAAGAAGACGCTCGCGAGGATGCCGAGCTCGATGAAATCGCGCGACGCCTTGAACCTCTTCAACACGTCGAAGCCATTCTTAAGGAGCGCCTCGTACCACCCTCGGAAGACGAGCCTGCCGACCTTGGAACTGGTCCCGCAGGTCTATCTGCCTCTGCCTTTGGGCTTGCGAAAGAAATCTTCGTGCGCCCCGGGAAGTGGCGCTCGGGCGGCGCAGGCGCGCGGCCTGCAACCGCAGTTGCGGCTGAAACGGCGGATGAGACACAACGGGTGTTGTTCGAATGTCGGTTTGACATAATGCGGTTATGGGCAAGCATGCGCGTGCGCGAGATCTTGGCGCTGCGCCGCGTACGACTTGAGGAGGAGAGCGGCTTGTGGGTGTTTTCTTTTTGATAAGACCCATTCGAGGCTCGGTGTGGTCACCGCAGCGGTCATTAATTAACGAAGCTGACGGGTTTCCTTGTCCTCATTGTAGCTTTCTGAATGACTTGGATCGAGTCACGGGGTACAATTACGTCCCTACGGACGGTGCGCGTCACCATGCCTAATCTTGGACGTTGCATTTCGATTGACGCACTTGGGCAGATGACGTATTAAAGGCAAGATTGAAAACAATTGGCGTTTCAGAGCACAAGTTCGAGATGGAAGCGGGAGATCAGCGAGGAACCCAGTGGAGAATTGTAGATGTCGGTGGATCACGGTTCCAAGTGCGCTTGCATACCTATTCTGGCATCCTCCGTGAACAACGCTGCTGACAGCAGGTTGTAGCGGCGTATGTAACCACCAACCTTCTATCGGCTTGTCGTAATTCTTACATGTTACGCTTCTTTCCATGTCGTGGGTGGTTATAGCGACATGGGTTCCTTTCTTCGATAATGGTAAGTGTATTGGCCAAGATGTGATGCACGCCGATTTCGCGCTCCATATTGACGAAACTCGCAGTGGATGCTATCATTTTTCTAGCGCCCATTTCGGCGTTTGACCAAGTCCTGACAGAAGACCCCAAAGTGAACCGTCTCGTACGCATATTCTTCTCTGCTAGTCAATTTTGTTGGCTAAGTCCGGATCCCCCGTTTTAGGAGGATTCGGTGCTACTATGGAAAGGAATTTGCCAAAACAAGCTATTGGCCAAGGTGGACCTCGTACTGTTCCTCAACAAGTGCGACATCCTTCAACGCAAGCTTGACTCTGGCATTCGTCTTGCACGATATGTCAAGAGCTATGATGAACGGCCAAACGATATGGAAACCGCTTCTAAGTGTGCGTCCTTCGCTTTTTATAACATTAGGTCACACAGTTGATTCTGTCTGGGCCTGGGGCTACCAGATTTCCGCGGAAAGTTCAGCGCCATACAGAGAACGTATTCCCCAGCGCCCAGAAAATTCTATGGTTACTGTACATCCGTCACAGTAAGATTCATTCCCGACTGCCTCGCAAGACATTGTTTGTTGATCGAGGCCATTGCAGGAGACTACCACAACGGCAGGTATCCTTGCGAGCGGTACGTCCTCGGCAGCACCCGACCTCACAACTAAGTACTAACTGATCGACCTCTAGTTCGAGACATTGTACTACGACAAAACCTACGTTCCCTGAGACTTGCCTGACGGCCATCTGATCACCTAGTTCCCAGCCACGACCTGCGTAGTGGGTCATTCTTCTACACTGAATATCTTGCATGTGCGCTCTGTGTAGTGTCCACAACAACAACCCTATACATACCATTTCCACTATCCGGGATGCACGAAGCAGAGTATTGTATTTTGTGACTAAGAGGAACATCTTGTTGATATACATGACATCATCTCATCCATCGCCCTATGCCGTACATTGTTGTACGAATAGTACACTAGCGCTATCAATCAAGCCAATATCAATATCTGATACCGTGAAAAAGACAATCTGAAGTGTGGGTCCGGGGTTGCTTACTCAGCACTGATTAGAGATCCCTTGTCGGCCAACTACTTAGACCAACCCCACTCATGGCCAAGGGTGCATCAAAGTCATCCGCATCCTCCGCAACGCGCAAGAAGCACGCACGGAAGGCTGCCCCCAAGGATGCACCGCTGTCCGACGCGCCGAACCTACCCAAGGAAAAGAAGCCCAAGGGAAGAGACAAGGGCAATAATAAGGAGCCACCGCGCAAGAAGGCATATGTTCAACCCGTCAAGCCGCAGCCTGTGCAACAGGATCCGATCGACGCTCTCGGGCTCGCGCAGCGTCTGCCGGCGGAACTGCTCGTCGTGTGGCGCGGGCTGAGTAAGAAGGACGTGGTGACGAAGAGCAAGGCGCTCGAGGAGCTGCGTGCGGGCTGGATAGATCGCGTGCACCTCTACCTGAGCAACGACGATGACCATCTAGACGCGGAGGGTATGGCCCGGCTCGAGGCACTCATTCTCTCGGTTCCGGTCTGGGTACGTGCATCCGCCATACGAGCATGCCCCATTCTGAACACACACACACACACACACTCTCTCTATTTGATGGTTGTGGGCTTGGATCATTGACAGATGCACCATGTGCCCGCGCTCTTCCTGCACCCGTCCCGCCGCCTGCGCAACTTGGCGCTCACGGCCCACGCAGAGCTCCTCCGCGCAGGACCGCTGCGCGCACAGATGTTCTTCTACCTACGCGAAGTTGCATCCTCGGGGCAGGTAGAGTGCATCCTCGGAAGCTGGTGCATGGCCACGCGCGACGTCGGGCGGGACGTTGCGCTCGTGGCCCAGCGCTCGTGGGACACATATGTCTCGCTCGCTCCGATAAATGCAGATGCGGACGCAGACGTAGCCGCTATCGCCGGCGCGAGTTCCTCCGTTGCCCGGGAAGCAAGCGAGGAAGGGGGAGAGGGAGAGGACGGGAAGCTTGTTGTGCTCGACGCCACGCAAATGGCTGCGCTGTTTGTGTTTGTGCAGCGCGCGCTGCTCGATCCGCTCGCTTTACACGCGTACTTGAACCCGGTGCAGGTGCCCGTTGACATCGCGGTGCCGAGAACGATTCGCGGGAGGCCAGTTCCGACCACCTCTGCCGCCGCGGTGGCACAGACTCGAAGGGCGGATACCGAACTGCTGGCGCGTGTGAAGGGCGAGAGCGAGGAGGAGAGCGAGACGGACCGAAAGGCGCGGTTACGCACCGGTGCTCTCGGTGTGCTGCAGTGGATTTTGGGTACGTCTGCCACGTTTTACATTTCACCTGATGATTCCGCTTTTCTCAGGGTGTGCGGTGGTAGATGTTCGCTCTCAGATGCCTGGACGCAAGTCACTCGACGATCTACTTGACATTCTCTCCGATGTGCGGCTGTGGAGCTCTCTTTACCATGCGCAGACATGTCCCTTCGCTGATGTCGAAAGCTTCGGATATGCGCAACCGAGCGTTCGAAGTTATGCTTGGGCACTACTTCAAGCATTGTTGGAGAAATGGCCAGGTACGCCACTCCCTGCCACGCCACTCCTAGCTGACAGACTAGGTGGGCATGTATAGATGAGATTACTGGCCTGGTTCCCATGCTCAGCGTTGCGGTTCTGCGCTCGTCTTTTGTCGAACCGAGCGTGCAAGTCAGGGAAACAATGTGGCGGCCATGGCTGAAATTCCTCAGAGGTACGCCCTGGCCTGGGTTTTGTCGCTGTCAGCGTGCTCATCGCCTCGCCCTACAGATTTTCCCCGCGCCTGGGAGATCGATACTTCCTTTGAACTTCACAGAACAAACGAGAGTGAGTCTGACGAGGAGGACGATGGCTCCGGCGCGGAAGAGCAACCGAAGGTACAACCTGCAGACAGGCGATCGCCCGGCTTCGCGGACTTTTTGCAGTTCTTGGAGCTTGGTTGTGGTGGTTCGCCACTGCAAGGCTACCCGGCAGCCATTGTCATCCTTTCCTCAATCCCGCCTTCTGTTCGTACACAATTTCCACTCTCTTGTTTACTATCCTATTCTATGACCTTGACCTTGACCTTTCACAGATCCTACTTCACTCGGATTCCGGGATTCCCGCCAGCCCGTTCTTCTCCTCATTCTGGGCCGCCATCGATGGACGCGCCCTTAGTGCCCTCGATCGCACCGCCAAGTCCGCCGCGTTCCTTGACGCACTACTTGAGTGCACAGCGCTCATAGTGCGTCGCGTGCGCAACGCTCGCGAAAAGGCTAGCAACAGTGTATACCGCGAGGATGCTGAGAAAGCACTCGTGCGTGCGCAGTATACAAGGGTGTGGGAGGAGTGTACATCGAGGAGGTTAAGAGTTGAGGAGGGCATCGCGGGAGAACTGGTTGCGAAGAGTATGGTCAGGCTGAATGAGATTGATACAGGCATTTATATTCCTCTGGTCTCTCATACGATGCTTAAGCAGTTTTCCCTGGACAGGTCTGTTTGATGCTGCGTGGGGCGCTCTCGTACCCGGGACAACGGTGCATCCCAACACTGCGGCCGCGCCGAACACGCAGTTTCTCTTCTCATTGTTCAAGGCTTTCCGTACGGTTTTCGTGCTGGGGAGTCATCCACGTTCAGTTGCGGACGAACTCTTCCAACGGATCGTCGGGGGTGTACTCGAGCAGAGTCAGGACGCGCTTCTGTCGCGAGCACAGGAAGAGAACACCTACCGTATACTCGATGTATTACATGATCTGATCGACACCTTCGGTGACAACCTTTTCACTCGCGTTGACCAAGCCGAGGTAGGAAGGCTCGTTTCTGATGACCTGTCGTTCTGTTTACATACACCCTTTTGTTGAGGCGCTCGATGGGACGATTTTGGAGCACGCTAGCAAGATATTGAACGTGTCACCCAGACTTGCGACGACCTACCTCTCGCGCCGCGGTAACCTTACGGTCACACTGGAACTCTGGCGGGCCCTTCTCGAAACGCTATCATCACAGCCCATCTATATCGTGCTTCCGCACCTTTTGGATGCAGCCGAGCGACGCACTCTTCCCGACCACTTGAAGCCTGCTCAGAAGGAATTCGACCGGTCGATCAGTGCCTTATACTCCGATGCCATGAACTCAGCCAACCCGGATGCACTGGCTCTCCTTCTGCGCGTCATCCGGTATTCAGGTGCGCCCAAATATCTCATTATTTCGACTGTCTGACGAGGCCCGAAGGTTACTTCGTGACGGACGAATCATTTGACGTATTGTTTCAACAAGTGGTGGCCACCTTTGGTGAGGACCTCTCGCGTATCCTTCATGGCGAGGACGAGGACGTAGCCAAATTGAGCGTATTGGTCGACGTTATTGCCGTTTGCCTCGAGACCCGGTCCGGACTTGCTCTCCGCGAGAGCCTTGCCCTCTCACTTGTTCCGGACATCTTCGTTCTGGGATTCTTGTTTCCAAAAGCACGATCGATGCCCGACTTCCCTGCAGCACAGAAGATTTGGACATCCTGGTTGGCGAATGCGACTCCAGGTTTGCAAAAGCGGATAGGCGCGGCAATCTGCGCCCGCTTGCAAGACGGTATCTTTCAAACTTCCATCCTCGTAAGGTAAGGCTCGATTATGCTTTGCTAAATGTATGCAGAACTCACGTCAAGAAAAGCCCTCTGGATATCCTGCACGCTACAACAGATAGTGGTGTTGACAAACTTCTTGCTGGGCTGAATGATCTACTGCCCACGAGCAGATATCTCGATGACCTGCTATGCAACCTTCGGCTAGACCCAGCGATCTCAAGTCTGGCGATCATTCACCCTCTCATTCCACCACTGTCATCATTCTATGGTGCAGAAGGGCCTGACTGTGAAGCCGACCAACAAGGACTCGGCGTATATGCGCGTGGGGTCATTGCATTGCTGTATTCGTACACGGAGAACAGGGATCTAGCGCGGACCAACCTGTGGGCGCTCCGACATTTCCTTGCACTGGCGATCTATGTGGAGGAACTTCTCGAAGTACCATCCTTACCAAATCCGGCATTTTCTCGAATAGCGGCGAAGGACATGCTGCAAGACGTTATGATCAAGGTGCAACAGTTAACGGCGTACCTTCTGACGACAGCCGTCGCAGATGATAGCTGGCATGTGGACGCTGTCGCGTCCTTGTTGAATGGAAACCGTAATAGGTCGTTAGGGAGCTTAGCGGCCTTTACTGTGGATCTAATCGAGCATGCCCAAGAGGAGGACGATAGTATGCACGCCCGAATACTTTATACCGTACTGCAACATGCTTTGCGTGATGCCTCGAGGGAAGAAGCCGACCAGTGGTTGTTACTAGCCCGCAAGCTGGAAAAGAACTGTAAGTCAAACATATTTGATCTGCGAGAATGATCGAACTGATCCGCGAAGCTCCCGAGATTGCCCTTGCGATCGTACTCTGCGTTGCACAGTTTGGGTCCGAGCCTCCTCGTCTTGATCGATATCGTAATGAGCTAGCGGCGGGGATCCTGGGTATCACCGCAAGCAAAGCCAACACGGATGGCCTACTTTTGTTACGTCGTCTCGCTGCCACGGCGCCTGATCCAGATTCAGACGTAGTGTTCTTGCCACAGCCCCGTGCGGTGAATTTCGTGAAGGCATGCCAAGGATGGGTCGCATCGGATGCGGACATTGACGAGGACGTCGAGAGCGAGATCACGAATGTGTTTTTCCATCTCGTACCGATCCTGCAGAACGTTCCGGGCACACACTGGGATTTCATTTTCGACTTGATGGAGAACAATCTCGAGGTTTGCTGATTGATCTATTGCGCTTGTTCTCGAGGCTTCTGCAAGACACTGATGATCGCGTTTGTGCAGAATGCCTCGTTTGAGGATGACGCGACCCTCACTATTCTGTGGAGGACCATTAAGCTCATTCAAGTGATACAAGACCAAGTCCTCTATAACAAGGCGCTGCGTGTGGATTGGAAGCAACGTGAGACCACGGTACTCACCCTCCTAAGGGATATCGTTGCATCAGAACCGAGTATGTGGTCATCCATCTGTGCCAGTCCCCACCTCACCCATCTCAGAACGTGCGCCTGCATCAACTCCTCGAGCTGTATGTCGTGAGGTGGCCTTATCCATCATGCAGAGCCTACCTCCATCTTTGGTGGACTACACTACTCTGTCCAAGGCGAGTATTTTTATTACGTCCTGACTATGGCATCCGGCTTCGGCGTGCTGAACGTTCCGCTTTGTGCGGTGCAGATGTCGTATCTCCTGTTTGATCCATCTACAAGGGTGCAACAAATGGCTTATGAGCTGTTACGGGGGGCAGCAGACAAATATACAGAGCACCTTGTGATCGAAGCAGGTGTAGACACCGACTCGGTCGTCAAGTCCCTGCTGCCATGGGAGCTAGTGTCTTTACTGCAACAATCACTTGAAATAGTCGATATTGAGGAGGATCCAACCTCGGTGCGTCTTGGAAGCTGTTGTTGGTCAACCTCCACCAATCTTTCTGCAGAGAACGTTCGGGTCCCTGCTCGCTTGGATGATTGTCTTGGATCTGTATACAAATGCTGTGGGTACCCGCCTTTACTTCCGTTTCTGCGTCCACCATCCGAACCATCCTCGCAGTCCATGAAGGTCAAGTCTGGGTATTCGGAACACTTACAGGAACTTGGATTAGTAACTACGCACCTGATTCCTCTGGTTCTCAATTTACTCCAGCTATATGGAGGTGTTGTCAAGGGAGTTAAACTGGACGTATGGTCGATAGACCAATTTTACATTGAACGTAAGATGTCGTTTATCAATCTCGCTCAACCTAATTTTGTATTCTCGTCAGTATACGACCCGGACAACTCTTTGAGTGCCCAGCTTCTCGTTGCTCATGTCTATTATCGAGCTCTCCTAACCATACCTTCGCTCGTGCGTGAGTGGCTAGCAGATTGCAAGGACAAAAACTTGTTCACATCGGTCACCAATTATACCGCCACGCACTTCTCTCCCGTCCTAATCAACGCTGAACTAACTAACATCAAGAGCCCAGAAGGCCTCGAAGAACTCAACGCCGAAAACCTCACCGTGAAAGTGGCCAGCGCCGTCAACGAGGTCACCGCGGCGTACAACGTCGACGAGCATCAGCTGGAGCTTACGCTGAAAATCCCGAGTGACTGGCCGTTGCAACGAGTCACGGTCAAGGACTCGAAGCGAATAGGCGTTCCGGAGAATCGTTGGCGAGGCTGGCTTCTGGGTGTGCAGCAGATCGTCTGGTCTCAGGTTCGTGTTATTTATCATCCCCCGGTGGCGTTGGATGGATTGTGTCATCCATCCATCCCTAAACGAAACGGTCCATCAGAACGGACGCATCGTCGACGCGATCAGTCTTTTCAAGAAAAACGTTACCTTACACTTTGAGGGTCAGACGGATTGTGCGATCTGCTACTCGTAAGTTTCTACGACGTCGCTTTGCTTTTTGTTGAGGGCGGGCGAGAGGAGTTTGCTGACACCCCCTCCTCCCCACCCAAAGCATTATCAGTCTCTCCGATGGTTCTCTCCCCCGAAAACCCTGTAAAACGTGCAAAAACCGTTTTCATGCTGCATGTCTATTCAAGGTACGCGTTTATCAAAATATCCCTCTCAAACGGAGCTATAGAGCTCAAAATTCCCCGTTTGCCAGTGGTTCCACACGAGTCATTCTTCAACCTGTCCCCTATGTCGCTCGGAATTTATGTAGCAGCAAGCTAAGTAGTAGAAGAGGCAAGAGTCGCCTATAATTACGAGTCATGTAGCCTACGACTGTATCCTTCCATTATTTCATTTTGCAGACAGTACAATTGTAGCCGGATTAGCATGCGTTTGGCAGACAAGACGACACATCCAGAGTGCCGAGGTCGTCATGATGTCCTTCAAATTATGGTGATAAAGATAAAAAGCTAAGTGTTGGCATCTGGCTCATCCAATGAATGCACTACCACGGCAATCAGGGAACCCTCTTTCCTGTCTGACTTGGGGTAGTGACTGGACGGCTTTCATCGGCAGAGCATATAATAGCCGTTAGACATCACTGGTATCGATATTTGATCAACGGTATCGTACTCGGCCCTAGCGCTCACTAGCAGGTTGCTTTTCGTTTAAACACTGGAAGGTGATAAACATGGGCCCTGTAGATCGTGTGTCGGGGGATTATCCAACGTAGGAATATCGACGAGAAAAGAGGCTAGACGATAGAATGTGATCACGCCTTGGCCTCGTTGTCATTTGACTCGCTCTTCACACCAGTCCCCACAGCATATGGCCGAGCCTGGGGTCGAGCACCTTCTTACTCGGAAGTGTGACGCGCGCCCAGGCGGTGAGATACTGAAAAAAAAAGGGCATTTCACACATCCGGTGTTAAGTCGGTGTCAACCAGAGAGGCGCAATTCTGGCAGGGCCAAAAAAAAGTACTTTACCTTGCCATTCAGCTTTCTTGCAGCGGGAGCAAGGCCGGCGTACAAAGAAGTGATCGCACGGTAAGGCGCAGTAGTAGAGACCCCAGAAGGACATCCTTGGGCGGGGGGGGGGGGGGGGGGAGGGGGGTTCGTTCTCGGGACGTTCTTCCGCGAGGGCTAACACGTCTCTGCCTTCGACCATGAAACAGACAGCTGCTAGCGGCAGCAGCAGTTTGAGGCGGTTAAAAAAACGAGTCTGTGGAGCCCGAGATATCCGCGTTGAGAGCCCCTTGAGAGAGGGAGATAGACATAAGCCCTTAGCCTCCATACCGTCGAGCGAGCGAGTTCGAGAACAGAATGTTTCCCTTTTAGATTTGGTTAGAAATTGGTTTAGTATCGATAACAAGAAAGAAAAGAAAAAAAAAAGGACTGTTATTTACCAATCTGCTCTGACCATATATCCTGGCTACGCCGAGCTTCCTGCGTGCCGCAAGTGCACCATCTCCCGAGTCAAGCGTGGACCATCGGATGCCATCTGAAGCCCCAAAGTAGTGGCCGATCGAGCTCACATTGACGACACGCACGACGCCGGGTGACTTCTTTGCGGTGGCTGTGAGGAGCAGCTTGGTGAAATAGAAGTGGCCTGTAAATGCATGTGTGAGTGCGCGATGCTAGATTGTGAAGTCACTATATATCATTCTATACCTAACACGTTTGTTCCGAACTGCTTGTCATGACCTTGACTCGTCAGCCGATCAATTGGTGCGTATGTCATGCCACTGCGTCGTATTAATTAATAACGTATTTTCGAGGTAAAAGGAACATAGAACACACACCCATTGTTGTAGAGCGTATGAAGCTCGGACTCCTTTCCAATGTACTCTTCGGCAGCAGCCCTGGCAGAGTCGAGGTCTGCTAGGTCAAGCCTGAGAAAGAAGATGGATTCCTTCCCTGTCTCCCTCTTGAGCGCATCGATCGCTCCATATGCCTTGTCCGCTGACCAGGCGGCGATATATACTTTGGCATTTTTTGAGAGCAGTACCTATGCGAGCTAAAATCAACAAAAAAAAAACGCATAACCGAGGGAGTGGATGCTCCACTCGCGCGGTCTCTTTCCCTATGCCCCGATTGCCACCTGTTCCCCGTCTGATCGGGGACGTTCTCCGCTGTCCAGGTCGCCTTTGGGGGGAACTGGCTGGCTGAGGATCCCGATGCGCTTTTCGGGCATGGCTCAGAGTTTGGCACTTTGGCGGCGGAAGGGTGAGACGATGGGGAAAGAGAACGATAAGGACGAATAGCAGAAGATGCGAGCATGTGCAAGGGGCTGCCGCCGATAAGGGTATAATTCATCGGGTCCCTTTCACGGTATAATTATTGCACAATTATCAAGTGGTTTTAGGCTATGATTACAAAGCAGACTCATTATAATGACCTTTACAAATTTTGCGACTCTGGACCAGCTAGGCCCACTGATCGTACTGATCCCCCGAACTTGTGCAAGACGAGAGGCAAAGAACTGTGGTGAATGCGAATGCAGGTCCCATCGCAAGTGCGTGTAACAAGGTAAAATGAAAGCTTACGTTACGAAAAATTTAGCGGAGCTGTGGACATTGCGGCCTTGTCCTTGTTGATTTATACATATGGAGCCCTACATTCAAGGCACGAGATTCAAGCGCGAATCAGATAATTGCATGAAAGCTCAGCGAGGAAATACTAAAATGATAATCCAGATTCGTCGATCACTAGCGTTCTGGCTGACTTCCAATCGATCATTGATATATTGATAACTGTCAAGCTGTAGTGTTTTCCACGGATAATCATAATCTCACGAGTCAACAAGGACCAGTGGAGCATTGCTTCCCGCATCTAGTCCCCTGCTCCATGGTATCGATCGACAGGTCTGTCCTCATGGGCGCGAGCGCGAAGGCGGCTCGAACCTGGGTGCGATCCGGTGGAGTGCATCACCGTGACAGTTTAAACTTGAGCCACGTGGGCCATGGCTCGTTGCCTGACAGTTTCACTCAACGGAAAGGATATGGACCGGAGGTGAAGGGGGTTAGACTAACTACCGAATGTGTGCTGTATGCACAAAATGTAACCATTGGCTACGGAATACAAGGAAGAGGTGGTGAAGGCCTTGTGCGACCCTGTTTTATACTGCTGTTATAATCATATTTTAATATTATTATTAATCACTTGTAAGTACAGTATCTTAAAATGGTCAAGGCGGATTCAGCCTCCCAGCCAAGGGCCGGGTCGCGCGCGTCCGGGTCATCCATGTAGAGCGAACACACACGTCTTAATCAAATCTGTTCCGCCACCTTTCCGTGAAGGGGGAGGGGGCAGATATCCAGATGGAGATCCAGTCAGCACATTTGGGGGAGAGAGAAAGACGTTGACTTTGTTCTTTGGGAAGACAAGCGGGCAAGGAGGCTGACCTGCTGAAGCGCGAGAACAAACGGGGTAACGGTACGACGGTACTGCATTGGTCTGCATTGCCAGCAACTGGTGGATACAAAGAGACGGACATTGTTCAGTCGGCGCGTGTACTGTGGTGGGTGGTTCACCATGATGCGTCATCCAGAGAGTAGTGAACGTAAACACCATGAGACTGGGAATAATTCTTTTGGGCCAAAAAATTGAGATAGCAGTTAGGGGCGACACGAACCCCAAGTCTTTCCCATCTTTATCCCACATAAAAATATTCTTTTTCATCCCTTTTTTTGCGCAGACTCCCTGCACCCCAGCAGGTACATGAGGCGACAATTACATAGTACCCTCGAGCCTCGGAGAAAGGACTAGTAGAAGCAACGACAGTCATATTCTGGTAACAAGTATTCAGCAGCTCAATAGACAGCGTACTTCTTACGGCGGAGGCCATCATGTCGTCGCCTGTAACCTGCTTGTCACGCCAGGTTCCAATAGCTTCTTCTCGAGCTCGGGGATCGGATGCCTTCTTATTCGGAGGTGTAACCCATACCTAACAAGTGAGACACTGAAAAGGCATTTGTCGGACACGCTATGGATAATTCTGAAGATAGGCCTACCTTGCCACCGAGCCCGCCTGCAGCGAGATCAGTGCCGTCACGCAAAACGTGATCGCACAGGAGGGTACTTTGGAGATTGTAGACAGACAGACAAACAATGTTGCGCAGAAGGTAACGTGTTCACGATAAATATCTTGCATGGAAGGGAGATTCCCGAATCGAATATTTTGCGCAGAAGAAAGGTCCTCCAGGTGGGTATTCATGTCTTTAGGGTAAGCACCCCTGTGAGGGTCATTGCCCAATTACGTTGCCACCTAAGACTGCGCCAGTGTGAATGACAGTAGTAACCGCTACCAGTAGTTTGATGTGGTGTGAAACTGAGCCTGCATGACCCGAGATATCTGTGTCGTGCGTCAAAAGCTCCTGGACACAGATACAATGCCTTGCCATCATTTCATTCAGAAAGTGGATATTTGCCGATTAGAAACAACTCAACCAGTCTGCGCTGACCGTATAGCTTGACCATCACGAGCCTCTTGCGCACTTCAAGCGGATCACTTCCTCGTTTGGAGTCCCCATGACGCCTTCAATCAACGAAGAGGCCACGTGTGAGCGAGGAGGGCCTTACCCGTGCGGGTCTCCTTTCCGATGCCGCGATAACCAGTACCACTAGCGATTATGATGGTCTTCGGCCTTGGTTCAGAGTATCGTAGCTAAGAGGGACTGATGGAGCCAAGGGGGGGAAGTGAAGAACGGGGAGGTAATGCAATAGATACGGTGTTTGATTTTGGAAGTGGATTCGGGTGTCATAGGCTGCCACTCGAAGAACATGCGGCGAGCTAATGAAGGGGGTACTGTAGGGATGTAGGAACAGGCGGCCATTAAGATTCATGGGGTCCGCTGTCACACCGATCGCAACCGATGACGTCTCTTTGCCACACCGAACACAGTACAGTAGACCAGTCCCTTGCCTTCCGTTTCCAGCGGGCACATCGGGTAGAAACCCCAAGAAAAGGCTCACCAACTTCAGCAGGATTCCTTCCGAAACCAGGAAGCGAACCCGGGGGATGATGGGTCCTCGCGAAAGAGGACGGAAGAAAGTTCCTGGGTATGGAAGTTTCCGAGCCTGTCAGCGGAGGTGAGAAACACGCCTGTGCCATGCCCATCGGCTTGTCTTTTTTTTTGAAGTGTTTCATAAGATGCTGTTACACAATAAGTGCACGCAAAAACTGAATACGAACCCCTACACTCATTTTGAAAACTCCGCGAGAGGAAAGGATAATAATCAAGTCTTTTCGATCATTACCCATTTCCCGTCGTCTTCCCTTTGTCGTTGATGAGGCGGTCACAGGGAACCACCCCTCACCCTCGTCGTACGATCGCAGAGCGTTCAGACATCTCCAACGATTTTCTGATGGAGACTGACACGTTGCGGGCTCATTGTAAAGGGAGGTACAAAGCGCATAGCCTAGGGAAGAGCCGGATTCCGGCGTATGGCAGGTTTTATCCTCATGGCCTTCGGACTACCAGTATTGTCTGGTCAAACACAAACACAATGTCCGGAAAGATAATTTTGTAGACCATGTGTTTCGCAAGGGGGGGGATATACCTAGGAATATTATGTGATAACAGTATGTCTTGCATCTGGTCGATCGACCTTTTGAGACATAAGAGGGTTCGTTTGGGCGTGTTGTTGCCAGCCGGTCGTCCACGCAGATGATCTAGAGGCTCACAAACAGGCAGCCCAAATTCCTTACCAGAAACTGGAAAGAGGCCCGACTCCCCCCAGCTTCTACATTTCAAACCTGTCAGAAGAGGACCCGAGGAGACCCGGAGCCTCGTGAGCCCCTCCGCTGCCGGCGAGGTCGCGAGAAGAAACCCCTGGCGGTCACATCGCCGTTTGTCGTCACCCTCACCCTCCATCACTGGCAAGCGGCAACATCACAGAGATTTGTGCCTGCCACAGCCCCAACACAGGTCTCGGCTTCACATGAGGCTGAGGCGAATCGTTACGCGTACTAGCCCGGCGGTTTCTTTCCGGCTGCCACCTTTTGACTCGGCGCGCAGCGTTCGTCTTCCACACAGTCAGTTATACACGCCCTATTGAGCAGAGGGGCTATCTATAATCGAACTGCCCATAGCTTTGACGTGTGGAGAGCAGAGGATCGACGGTGACCATGTCCAGTTTCAGGAGGCGCGGGCGCGTGCGTCGAGAATGGCAGTTAGATGACTTGGAACTCGAGGGTGCAGGGTGCAGGGGAAAGAGTTGTACAGGAATTCCGGACAGCCTCTAGTTCACATGTAACGATCTGTCGAAGCACTGGGAAAATCAAAGGGGCCCTCAAAGGCATGTATTCGCGCATTTCACGTAATTCAATGTACATAGACAGCGACTTTCTGGGAGAGGGTGAAAAATTGGGGGGAGTATATAGCGTTAAAACGTTGGAAGCAAAATGAGAGACTCGTGAATGGACATCGGAGGGATTAGTTGTCACGGCACCGGAGGCCATGTGGTATTTGTGGATGAAACAAGGAATTTGAGTGTACAGTACAAGATACAAGAAATAGGAATGAAATGGCCATACAACAAATCATAGTCAGGCTTCAGGCTTCTTCTCAACTTGGACGTCGGCGGCCTTTTCTTCGGGCTTCTTCTCAGTCTTAACCTCTTCTACAGCCTTCTCAGCCTGCGCGGCAGTGGCCTGCTCTTCGGGTTTTTTCTCAACCTGAACTTCTTCTACAGCCTTCTCAGCCTGAGCGGCGGAGGCCTGCTCTTCGGGTTTCTTCTCAACCTGAACTTCTTCTACATCCTTCTCAGTCTGAGAGGAGGTGGCCTGCTCTTCGGGCTTCTTCTCAACTTCTGGCTTCTTCCCAAAGACAATGTCAATCTGTTCTTCGCACCACTCCCACAACTTCTTCTCATTGCGGATGTTGATAGCCTTCGGATGTGGAAGCGTGACGCGTGCCCAGGAAGTGAGATACTGGCTCCACGTTAGTCGACGTACCACGGTAGTGCCAGAGACAGGAATGCGTACCTTGCCATTATGCTGGCCCGCAGAGACGGCGGTGCCGGCATACAAAGAAGTGATTGCACCGTGGGCACTTGGGGGATGTGGGTGCTCTTCCTCTAGGGCCGCTGAATGAGGGTCTGTACCGTCGGGAAGCTCTCCTGCTGCGATACTACTCAGGGTATTGACACGATCCTCCATGCGACTAGTTATGGTATTGACACGTTCTTCCGCGCGATGAGTCGCATTAGAGATACGATCCTGGGCGAATTTGGCCAGACTATCTTCCGATAGGAAACTCGGGTCTCCGCATGAGATCATGTAAAGAATAAAAATTTCATGATCTGTCCGCAGCGTTGCAGTACAGTACCTGCATGACGAGAGAGATTTGTTCCCGGGTGAAGGGAGATGGACACGATGCCCTGGGGGCCGTATCGTCGAGCGAGTTCAGTGGAAAAGAGGATATTCCCCTTTGGCAGATTAGAAACCGGTGGCATTAGCAGAGAAGAAATGGCCCTTACAGTCTTGCTCTGGCCGAACAACCTGGCTGTGCCGAGCTTCTTGCGTTCTTCAAGCGATTCCTCTCCGGCACCAAGCGTTTCCCATCGAATACCCTCCGGCGCTCCAAAGTAGTGGCCAATAGAGCTCACATTGATTACACGCACTGATCTCGGGGGACACTTTTTTACAGTGCTCAGGAGGACGTCAAGGAGAAGTTTAGTGAAATAGAAGTGACCTGTAAACGCAAGCCTTAGGACGTGATCTGGTTTGCGAGGTTTACGTCGCTTCGTACCTAGAACGTTGGTCCCAAACTGATAGTCATATTCTTGCTTTGTGAGCTTGTCTACCGGCGTGTACATCACAGAGCTGGGACATGTTAAACGCATGTTTCGCAGAGAGTGCGTACAGGAGACTTGCCCATTATTATAGAGTATATGAAGCTCCGACTCCCTGCGCAGGAATTCCTCAGCGGCAGCCTTGACGGAGAGAAGATCCGAAAGGTCGAGCTTGATGAAGAAAACGGAATCTCTTCCTGTGATCTTTCGGAGCTCATCAACCACACCCTCTTTCTTCCCTTCTGTGCGTGCAGCAATATACACTCTGGCACCCTTAGAGAGTAGTACCTATGGATATTCACAGTAAGTGAGGGCTAAGGTGGAGTAAGGACAAGGGATGGTTACTCGTGCTGTCTCTTTCCCTACGCCACGGTTCCCGCCAGTGACTATCACAACCTTCCCCGTCTGATCTGGTATATCTTCTACGTGCCAGCTTGGCTCTGGGGGAACCAGTTGACGGAAGATGCTGATTCGTTTTGAAGGCATGGCCCAGGAGTATCGTAGAGAGGGTGATAAGTGGAAGCGGGTGCCGGTGGGAAAGGGCAGAGGGAAGGCACGAAAAAGGATGCGACCTTTTAGTATATTCTGAATGGTGGCCTGGATGTGATAATACCTTACATAGTAATCACGAGGCTAGAAGAACTTGCGCCGCAAAGGCAAGCCGCAAAGAAGCAATGAGCAGGCGTTCAGTAATTTGCTGTCCCAACGATCGCGAAGGACACCCTGTGGCCGTCATTTGAGAGCACCCTGCACCACAACTTGAAGCTTGAAGGTCCAGAGAGTCCTAACCATTGGGCCATTGGAGTCAACAGGCTGGTCTGATTCAACAGAAGACCAAAAGATAGGACGAGCGAGACGCCAGAACAATATAACGAGAGTAGTCTAGGCTGTCCAGCTTTACGCCCGTCCAATAGACTCCAGGCACATCTGACAACGTTCCTATTAAGGTCAGTCATTTTGACTCCGCTACAGTGTCAGTTCCGAAATGATTCCGAGGATCAAGATTAGAAGATCGCCGGTACTGCCGACCAGGCATACTCACATCGCTACCGGTGGTCATTCGCCGGTCATGTTCGAATCGAGCTAACGTTCATTTGTTTTCTTGTATGGCAAGGTGCTGGACCCAGGGTTGATTCCAGTTCGCTCGGCCGTTTCCAACTATAGCCGAGTTATATTTGCAATAACACATGACGCGATTGTAACTTGAACGTGACATGTCAATCACTGTGACTATTATCACTTTCCACTAACCGCGTGTTTGATCGATTACAGAAAGCAAGCAAACCCCCGTTTTTACCAATCGATAACTCTCATCCTGATCGAATCGTTTCGGCTAACTGAGCCCGATTTTATTGCTATAAACACGCCTGATTTATTGTCACGGTTGGTGTGACACACAGGGATTAGAGCCCTCACTGGACCTTCACTGGGACCTTTCAGGCCAGCTTTTTCAAAACCACTGTGCTCTGCCAGTAAAATTGTATCTTGGACAAATGTGGTGTGCTAGTACTATGCGCCGCTGTCCTTAGTAGGCTCCCCTCAATCGTCTTTACTATGCCCCGTGCTTAGCTCTGCTCTGCCACCTCATGCGTTGTTTTGGGCCTGGTTCTGGTTCATCTTCTGCGTTCCTCACCTACACAAGAGGGTGCATCGATAGTTCAACATACAGGTCATCCATCAAGCTGGGGTATCAACGTCACCCGTGACTTAAAATATGGCCTTGATAGTGGCGCTGGCATGCTGCTTCTTCCTCCCCATCCCTCCCACTCCCCCTGTTGATCGACTGTCCAGTGCCACGCCCTGCCTCCATGGGTATGAGTGTTGCACTGCACGGCTGGAATGTGGGCGCGGTTCAGCTCAGAGCCTTGCACCTCCGGCACTCCTCATCTCCGTTACATATATGGTATGCTTGCTGCAGATCACGAGGGCCGCAATCACCCCACAATCACCGCTCGGGTGAAGGACGGGAGTACGAACAAGTATACACCCACCCTCATCCTCCTGCTTTCTTTAACGCAATTTCTGTAATTGCCCTTCCTCATCACCCTAATACCCGTCCGCCACCACACCTACAGATGAGACATTCCTCCTTAGAACGTATTGTACCGATGTTCAAAAAGGTAAGGGAGATGAATTAGGTCAAAAGGAGGCTCGGGATTTCAAATCGCTGATGTGTACGGAGGGCTTGTAGAGCCGTTTATCTTACCAATTCACTAAAGACTGCTTTCAAAATTCACATAGGACTCGCCAGCTTATATTTCTCATCACAGATAGCATCAGGAAGCGTTGTATTTTGGGATCATTGATCTTCGAATCCATGAATCTTCCCGGGCATTCTGCCTGCGGAGATGCGCTGCCGGTGGTACCGCTCACCGAAGCCCGGAGTCATAGTGCCGGGGCGTCGACAGGCAGAGAGTCCAGTCACTTACTGGCTGAGAGTGAGATGCCTCTCAATGTGCCCATAAATGCTACTTTTCCAATATCGTCAAGGCCGCCGGGAGGGTGCAACTCGTGTATGTGCCCCAATGAAACTTGGAGAGAGCTCGAATGATATATGAAAAATCTTGAATTACTAGCCCGCGCAGGAAATGATCATCCCATCGTCATTCAGTGTGGCCATGACCATGCCGAGCAGTCATGCATTTCGGTGTACAGTAGTAGTGGTTAGAGCACAGTCATATTTTGAATTATTTGGCTTGTACAACTGAATCACGTGCGGGCCATACGCGAGTGACACAGCGCGGCGGCAACACGCAAGAAGATGGCGTTAACGAGCAACCAAGATGACTACAAAGTCTCCAAAGAGGCCTTTGTTTCCGGTCTGACAGGTTCTACAGTTTCTCATGTGAATATGATATCTTTCGTCGCCCTTGTATGTCCCCTTTCTCTCTTTACGACCTGCACGGCTTACCACGCAACCTTCGCAAGGCCTCTATCGCGTTGCACTCTGCCATTCGCTCACGTTTTCCCACACCCATTTTCCTTCGCTTCCTTTTCGAATGGCTACTCCTCGTTGTCCCCGTTCTCCTCTCCATGACTCTTTTCGCTGATCGCCCAGGCACATTATCCGTTGGCCTGCTTCTTCCTACCGCGTTTATCTGCTTCTTTTTCCCACCACGCGAGTCTGGGACACCTCTCCCTTCTGCAGGCGTTGCGTCACCTCGTGCGTCGTCGTCACCGCATCGCACACCTGGTTCCTACCACGACGAGACCTCCCGGCAGCATTCGGCGTCGTCCGAGCAGCCCGAGGTGACACGCTTGTCCGCATTGAGTACGTACCGCGCGCATATGATGCTCGTGACCGTGCTCGCCATCCTCGCCGTCGACTTCTCCGTTTTTCCTCGCATGCTAGCCAAATGCGAGACCTATGGAGTTTCACTCGTGCGTTTTCTTTCCGTACTTGTTACCTTTGTGGTACTCAAAATTAAGGGCATCTGTAGATGGACATGGGCGTCGGCGCGTTTGTATTTTCCCAGGGAATCGTCTCCGCGATCCCAGTCATCCGGTCTATCACATACCCGGCGTATTTAAGACCGCCGCTTTGGCTCGAGATTGTGATTGTTCTCAAAAAAGTCCTTCCTGTATTAGTGCTTGGCTTGGTTCGCGTCGTGCTAGTGAAAGGTGTGCAATACCCGGTGGGTTGTCTATGTTTAGTACCATTTCGAGTTAGATTCGTTGCTGAGGACCGATGAAGGAGCATATCACTGAATACGGCGTGCACTGGAACTTTTTTCTAACCTTGGCTTTAATACCGGTCTTACGGGTCTTCCTGCACCCACTCATCACAAGCATGTCTATATCGCTACTTGGGCTTCTTGTAGCAACAGGTATGCGAAACAAATGTACCCGACTGCCCTTTGTTCACGTTTTGGGTAGCACACCAACTTTCCCTTTCTGCTGGCTTGACATCCTATGTTCTTGATGCACCACGAAAAACTCTGATTAGCGCCAACAAGGAAGGCCTTGTGTCCCTCACAGGTAAGTATTACCTCTCTTCCTTCCATCTGACCATACTCATGCTCCTCCCGGGGATGAGGATATCTTGCTTTACACCTGCTCGGCCTATCAACGGGAACAATTATAATTCCTCAATCACCTTCCTATTTTCGCCGGCAGCAGGCTGCCGTACGGAGACGCCGCGACAGCAATGCAGATGCACGTACTCACTTCGCCACAAGCACCACGCATCGCGTGTCTATTCCCGTGCACCGTGAGAATGACAAAACAGCGACCGTGCTCTTCTCGTATGCAGTCATCTACTGGACCCTTTTTGGCATCAGCAGATATCTCCACATTGGCGGACCTGACGTTTCACGTCGTCTGGTGCGCTTTATATTGCCCGTCTCGTCATGAGAGTTGGTCATCGACTGACGACGTGGGACAGGTGAACCTACCATACATCGCGTGGGTAGCGGCATACAACACAACCTTCCTATTGTGCTACTTCCTTTTGGACTTGGCCTTTTTCCCCAGGCCACTTGCTCAGAGCACGTATTCGCCCGTTTCAGGCCTCAAAGTCACCCATCGCTCGAACAACAGCAATGACAACGGCTCGGACTCTAACTCGGCTGGGATGCTAACAATGGCTGAGGCGGGCCCCATGCCGGCGCCCCCGTTGCTCGAAGCATTCAACCGAAACTCGCTGGCCATCTTCCTCCTCGTGCGTTTCCTCCCTTTTTAGTGTATGCTGATCTGGACCGGGTGTACTGGTGGGCACGGGGCCGGCACCGCAGGCGAACGTGGCGACGGGCGTGGTGAACGTGTCGATGCGGACGATGTACGCCTCAGATCGACGGGCGATGTGCGTTTTGGGACTATACGCGTTCGGCATAAGTGCCTTCGCATGGGCGATGCAAGGAAGACAGGTGTGGAAGTTTAAATGAACACATGACGAGGATGGCCCGCGGAGATTTGCAGATAACTGATAAAGCACTCCCTTATCATTGACCGCCGATTTGGCTCAGGCTGGCCCTGAGGTGGGTCCCGTTTTTCCAAGCATTAGGTCTGCGGCTTTTCATGTATATTTCCATCAAACTGATACTCGGGTGGTGTTGGGAGACGAACAAGAACCGTTCCGAATTACAAGCGGCCATGCGTACACTCCCAGAGAACTGTGGGTCCCATGTGGGTGGGCTGCGAAGACAAAAGCGTAAAAATGACGTATTCTGCTATCACTATTCGATCGACGCCACTCTTTATGTAGGGCTACAGAATATACGCTTGCAGGTTGTCATTGAATCGTAACCCGAGGCTTTAAACCTAAGGGAAAAATCAGACGATGGAGAGCTCGCAATCGTAACCGAACCTATAAGTGAACCTACTAACGAGTTCAAGCTCTACGAATGCAAACTTTACTGTCTCATCCCTGTACCTATACTATGGCAGTGACGACATCCCGCATATAATCAGGCTTATAGTATCCTCAGTGAAGTGGGAGTGCCGTGTAGTCTCCTTGCCAGTACGGGCATGGCACTCCGCGATGCCGGCTGGCAAGGGCTTGTGCATGCACAGGATGTCAAGGGGTGCATCTGCGACCTGAGGGGCGGGACGAGCGCAGTGCGCCGATAGTGCGCAGGACCTACGATGACGACGACGACGGTGGTGGTGGTGGTGGCTGGTGCCAAAGCATCACCTAAATTCAAGGAGCAGGATAGCACGGCGTCCGGTCGTGTCGACAGTTTCCTTCGCCGGCAAAACAAGATAGCCCGAAAATGGTAGACCCAGTAGGTAAGGCTGCAGTAGAGCATCTCAAGAAGGAAAGGCCAGGGATCGGAAAACGCCGAGAGTTGCTTCGTAGCTTTGATGAAGTGGAGGAGGGAGTGGCGTGAGCAGAGAAGAGGAGAGGAGAGGAGTGCGGAGTAGTGAGTGCGAGATGAGATAACGGTTGGAGACGAGAAGATAGTGAGGGGGCTCCAAGGGTAATGCTTAGACAAGATGGCTCTGTATTAAGATGGCTATCATTCGTAATGAGAGTGAGAAGGAACTTGCGACCGGGGGAGTTGTATGGATAGGGAGTTGGTTAGGCTGAATAGGAAAAGAGTCATGAGTAGCCCAGGTGGTCCAAGCATGACGGACCTTGGGGTGCCTAGTTGTGGTCCACGTGCGCCACTATCCTGTTTACCAAGTCTTTGACTTGCCTATATTTTGAGACAGTACCTGGAAGTGCCATATGAGGGGTCCAGGGTAAATACCGATTCCGAGCCGCGTTTCAGACCCCGGGTTAAATGAGTCTCTAAATCCTTGCGATGTTTCTCGGTGTGAGGTGTTCTTGCATCGAAAATCAAAAAATAGCCTGACGGCATTCGGTTGTTCACCGCGGACGACATGACGTATCTCATGTGGCGTTTGAGATAAACTAAATTAAATTTCGGAAGATTGATAAAATCGTACATGCAGATATTTTGCTACAAGCTAGTCCTTGTGTGATAAATACCTCGCTCATTCTTTAGGAACAACCAGCGAACGTACCAGCAGTTACACGACCCTCTTCCCTTTCCAGGAGGGAACGCGTGTGCGCAAGTGTATGCACACATGCATGGTCGTTGTCGTCGAGAGACAACGGCATCCATCAATGGGAATCTTCCAGCGCAGCGAGTCTATCCACAAGATCATCCATAACGTCCCTCTGCGGTAGACCCTCACCGCCAGCAGTGGCGGCCGCAGCAGCAGCAGCGGCGTCACTTCCCTCTTCCTGCTGCTGCTGACCCAGCGCCGCGCCGGTTTTCACGGGTACGAGCGGCCCACCGAGCGGCTCGAACCCAGGCGCAATCCTGCGCAGCGCCTCGCGCTTCCGACGCTGCTTCTCATCTTCCCGTGCGTGGAGGTAGGCCTCGCGGCGCGCCGCATGCGCCGCGATCGTCGCACGGCGGTTTGACTCGACGTTGATTACGTGGGGCTCAAGGGTGAAGGGGTAGACGAACTGGAGGAAATTTTGCGTCGCGTGAAGATGGAGTGATCGATCAGATAAGCTCGGGGGAGGGTTATGTGCGGTGCATGCCTCTGTGTGAGGCGTGCATGCAGTTTGTGATGGTCGAACGACTTACGTATGCGTTTACGCTCTCTGGGAGGGGGTGGATGTCCGGGGGGAGCTCGACCTGGAAACGTGATATATCGGTGAGAGACCGAAGGATTCGTGGGTCTGGTCATTTGGCGGTTGATTTATTACTTACTAGTCGAGGCACGCGTAGGCTGGGAGACTGGATCAACGGAACGCGAGATGCTGCGGCGTAATGAGACTTTGCTAGATTTGATTGGAAATTAACAGTGCAGAAAGTTGTATATGATTCAGGGCGTACATTGGTCGTTGGACATCAATATGTGTCAACCAATGCTATGCTGGTCTTCCTTGTCCTTGGGACAGCAAAGTGCTGCGTTGCAGCTGCAACGGCTAAGTGTTACGTAGTCACATGACTATCGACACGTGACAGTACAGTAGTCAGACTCAGAAAGGGAATTATAAATGTCTTTGACCTGCTCTTCACACCACTCCCACAACTATTCCAGCTCGGGATAGAGTGCCCTCCTACTCTATTCAGAGGCATGACCTGTGCCCAGACACTGTGGTGAGTTACAAAAAAAAGTGTGCTTACACGTAACTGTACATCATCCTGGAGGCAGGATTGCCTAGCATCAGTAAATTCACACTTTACTTTTCATGCTTTTAACATGCTTTTTCATTACATAACTGTCACTAAAAACACAAAAAGCCATAAAAGTACAAAAAGCATTAGAAAAGCACTAAAAGCACTAAAAGTAGTTATGTTATGGACTGCCGGACTATTTATGCTTACATCATTTCTTACTATATATAACATTTGCTTTCTCACGGACTGGCAGGGAGCCCCTTCCACATTCATCCCTATACATTACCACACCTCTATTATGCTTCACTGCCCTCCACTTTATGTCGTGTTGCCTCAGCTCGTTACTAATACATTCAGACTAATATGCCACCATGTTTCGTAGTCTCATAGCCTCATGATGCTGCTTAAATGCATCATCCAGCCTCTTAGTCATATAGGCTTAGTAGGATGCCATCTGAATGCATCATCACTTACTTAGTCATACATGCTTACTATCTTGTAGTCATATATGCTTAGTACGATGCCTTAGAGACACATCATCCCTTTACTTAGTTATATGTACTTACTGTACAGTAGCCACAGGGCCTATAAAAGCCCCCCAAAGCGAGACTCAAGCCTTAAGTGTCATGGTGGACTATTGGGACGCTTGCGCTTACTAATATACTTACCTTATATGTACATATTTCCCACAGCTCGGCTGGAGTCGTCACCACTTCCCCCTCCTTATCTTACCCTCTCGCTATTACACTCCTGCCGATCCCTTCTGCTGTTGTGTTGCCTCGGCTTATTACTAGACTACTTACACTAATATGCCGACGAGTTTCGTGGCCTTACTGCTGCTGAAACACGTCATAGACTGCCGATGACTCCGCCTAAATACTTGTATATAAATACGCTCATAGAAGGGGACCAAAGCCTTAAGCTTGGTCTCTTGTGAATCCTAGACATTCTCAGAGCAACCCTCCGAGTGATCCGAAGCTTCCCAGCCCCTTTTCCCTCCCACTCGCGCCCTAGAACGTACCCTAGGGTCTGCTAAGCGACTTAGTGACGCGTTTCACTTAATCTGCCATATATAGTAAACCGAGTCCCGATTGGGAACTCTTCGAACTCTGACACATACGTTAAGCGCTCAGAAAGGCGTTGCCTTTCTTCGCTTCAGACAGAAGAAGGTCACTGAGTAACGGACCTCTCAGTGCTCTATAGAACTACCCTATCTGCACCAGAATCCCCAGCAGGAAGGAGCAGCTCCTTCCATTCATGACCTTAGTGGCATACCAACGAACTAAGTGCAATACAAGGCATATCAGCACTCCAGACATCCCTTCCTTTGGACACTCATCTTGAGTATCCAAATCGACTCCTTCACATCTAGATCCCCTTCCTCCTTCAGGAGATAGGGAACGACAGCAGCCAGCACCGCCACTACCCACAGCCGTTCTAACAAGGCATTAGAACTCCACAGAAGATGACCACGACGACGGTCACCAACGCAGATATCATCCTACACTTACAACAGAAGGACAGAGACAGGCCAGACGCCCTACCCCTCATAGCAATAGAACGAACAGCCAAGGAGGCTGCCAGACAGAAACATCGACAGAACCGCCACGCTCCGTCCCGCGTGACATTAAGCTTAGTCTCTTGTATAATACAGGACTTCTAGTTCATCCCTTGTGAACTTAAGCTTAAGAACCATCAGAACCATCCCCTTGCACCTTAGAACATACCCTAAGGTCTGCTAAATCAACTTAGAGCCACATTTGCTCTTCACTTGAAACCCTGAACAACTCAGACAGAAAGACGTCGTCTTTCCCACCCAGAACCCAAACCTGAAGGCTGCTAGTAATGGAACTCTAGCTGTCTATACAAAGGCCACTAGTAAAGGAACTCTAGTTGTCTATACGAACAAGTTGCATACTATGACCTCTGTAATACGTGCCGCATACTATGACACACCAGTAGCAACCAGGAGCCGCTCCTACAAGACACCAGAACCCCTTCCATTCACAACCTTAGTGTGAACACCAACAAACTAAGTGCAATACAAGACATCATTGCACCTCCAGACATCACTTCCTAGAGTGATAACAGAACAGCTGGCGCTGCTACATGCCATTCAGAACCCACAACTGTACAAGTTCTAAGGACAGAACTCTGAACCTCGAACCATACCAGAAACCAGACTTAGACAAGGCATCTAAACTCTGAACTGAACCAAACCCGAACCCTCACACTAAGACACATGACATCCTAGTGTGACAGAACTTGTTTGAGTCTGGCTCGGGCCTAGTCATGAGCATCAGGGGAAGTGACTGCCCAGTGTAGCTCTTGTAGGGGCTGTGATCATGTAAGTTGCCATCCAAGGGAAGGTAAGGATAAGATAAAAAGAGGTGTTCCTAAAGAGGATAGGTGAGCATGGAGATGCAAGGCAAGGTATGTACCATAGATGGTGGTTCTACAAGCACAGGTGCTCTGATGTGGCTGCTCCATTCTGTTCTGAGTATGGCTCCAAAGGGTACTACCTTACACTGGAATGGAGTTGTTGCCTGCAGGAAGGTGACAGAGGGTTCTGCTGGTTATGTCACACTGGACTGAGCGTGGCAGTTCTGTTGATGTTTCTGTCTGGCAGCCTCCTTGGCTGCTCGTTCTCTTTGTATGAGGGGTAAGGTGTCTGGCCTATCTCTGTCCTTCTGTTGTATATGTAGGATGATATCTGCGTTGGTGACCATCGTCTTGGTCATCTTCTGTGGAGTTCTAACGCCTTGTTAGAACGGCTGTGGGTAGTGGCGGTGCTGGCTGCTGTCGTTCCCTATCTCCTGAAGGAGGAAGGGGATCTAGATGTGAAGGAGTCGATTTGGATACTTAAGACGTGTATCCAAAGGAAGGGATGTCTGGAGTGCTGATACACCTTGTATTGCACTTAGTTCATCGGTATGCCACTAAGGTCGTGAATGGAAGGAGCTGCTTCTTCCTGCTGGGTGTTCTGATGCAGATAGGGTGATTTTATAGAGCACTGAGAAGTCCGTTACTCAGTGACCTTTGTCTGTCTGGAGTGAAGAAAGGCAACACCTTTCTGAGCGCTTAACGTATGTGTCAGAGTTTGAAGAGTTCCCAATCGGGACTTGGTTTACTATATATAGTAGATTAAGTGAAACGCGTCACTAAGTCGCTTAGCAGACCCTAGGGTATGTTCTAGGGCACAAGGGGAGGGGAAAAGGGGCTGGGAAGCTTCGGATCACTTAGAGGGTTGCTCTGAGAATGTCTAGGATTCACAAGAGACCAAGCTTAAGGCTTTGGTCCCCTTCTATGAGCGTATTTATACACAACTATTTAGGTGGAGTCTTCAGCAGCGCCTGACGTGTTTCAGCAGCAGTAAGGCCACGAAAATCGTTGGCAGATTAGTGTAAGTAGTTTAGTAACAAGCCGAGGCAACACAACAGCAGAAGGGATCGGCAAGAGTGTAATAGCAGTAGTGTAAGGTAAGGAGGGGGAAGTGGTGACGACTCCAGCCAGACTGTGGGAAATATGTACATATAAGGCAAGAAGATTAGTAAGCATAAGCGTCCCAATAGTCCACCATGACAGGTTACAAGGAGTGGGACATTCTGCACAATCCTTGGCTCTTGTGTTGCTGTGGGTAAGTAGAGGAGTGTGAGAGGGTTAAATGAGAAGGGGGAAAGGGGGGATGGGGGGACATACATTGCCTGCTTACACTTGAGAGCAATCATCTTCTTAGCAATAGATTCAGTGGGTATGGGGGCAGCATCCCTGTCCCTGCCCCTGTTTTGTTTTGTAGGCAGTCTGGATGTTATGGTGGACAGTTGAGACACTTATGCTTACTAATCTTTTGTCCATATATGTATGTATTTCTCACAGTCCGGCCAGAGTCATCATCACTTCCCCCACCCTACTTTACATACCTTCTATTATGCTCATGCTGCCCCAGACTGCTGTTGTGTTGCCTCAGCTACTTACTAAAGTACTTACACTAATCTGCCGACAGTTTTTATGGCCTTACTGCTGCTGAAACATGTCAATTGCTGCCAGAAACTCCACTTAAATAGCCATGTATAAATACACTCATAGAACAGGACCAAAGCCTTAAGCTTGGTCTCTTGTGAATCCTAGACATTCTCAGAGCAAACCTCTGAGTGATCTGAAGCTTTGAAGCCCCTTTCCCTTTTCTACTTGTGCCCTAGAATGTACCCTAGGGTCTGCTAAAGTGACTTAGTGATGCATTTCACTTAATCTACCATATATAGTAAACTGAGTCCCAATTGGGAACTCTTCGAACTCTAACACATACGATAAGCACTCAGAAAGGCATTGCCTTTCTTCACTTTAGACAGATGAAGGTCACTGAGTAACAGACCTCTCAGTGCTCTATAGAACAGCCCCTCTGCACTAGCAACCCAGAACCAAGGAGCAGCTCCTTCCATTCATGACCTTAGTGGGATACCAACAAACTAAGTGCAATACAAGGTGTATCAGCACTCCAGACATCCCTTCCTTTGGATACATGTCTTAAGTATCTAAATCAACTCCTTCACACCTAGATCCCCTTCCTCCTCTAGGAAATAGAGGACAAACACAGCTAGCACCACCACTACCAACAGCCATTCTAACAAGGCATTAAAACTCCACAGAAGACAACCAAGATGACAGTCACCAACGCAGATATCATCCTACACTTACAGCAGAGGGATAGGGGTAGACCAGATGAACTAACCACCAGACAAAGAGAACAAGCAGCCAAGGGAGCTGCCAGACAGAAACATTGACAGAACTGCCATGCTCAGTCCAACATGACACTGGAGGTCAAAGGGAGGGAGAAAGAGCTGAGCAAGCTCCCACTGGCTGACTCTGACTTAGCTTCCAGCTGCTCTCAGGCTGTGAGGGGGCACACACTGAATTAGGATGAATGGATGATACTGCTGCCATCCTCGAGTGAGGATGGCTTATATACATTTTCTTTGCAACTCGGGGGTATCAAAAGCCAGCTGATGGGTGCTCTGCAGGTGATGGGTGCTCCAACGCAGCTGATCCATCCTGGTCTGAGCATTAGTGCCAGGGCTAGACAACCATTGCAAAGGTATGGTGGTCAGCAAATTTGTTGACATAGAACAAATGGAAGTAATCATATGAGCAATGTGGGTGAACACCTTGGGGTGGTAGTTGTGATGCTGCTGTGAACACCAGAATCAGGTGAGTGGCATGAAAAATGGAGTTGATGTGGATGACTGCAAGCTTCAGTTGCCTTGCAGCTGTTGTGCTGGGCTTGACTATCCACATGCCAGTGTTGTCATTGGGGGCATTGTCAATGTGGTCAAACCAGCGTATGACCACACAAGGGTACCAATGTCCATGAAACCAAAAAGAAAAAAAACAGAGCATGTGTGCAACATCCATTCCCCAAAATCCTGAACTGTCTGGATTGGTGACAACAAAGCCACAGTCCTGATGAGGGCCTTCATTCCTCCAGTTTGGACAGGCCCAGATGTACTCTCACCGCATGCCTTCTTTCCCACATAGGTCACTTGGCACATAAAATGTAGCAGATGCCAAGTTAACAACAGAGATCTTCCCAATAAAAAAGGGACATGTAGAACAAGGTTTGTCATCATTGGAATGGGTTTTTGTGTGTAGGAATGCACAGATAAGATGAGGCAGGTGAGGGATCCTGAGTTCATCAGCCAGTTCTACGATGGTCTTTGCATGCTGATATTTTGAGTGTTGAATGTGAAATTAAACACAAGACTCCCAATATTGGGAGAGATACTTATGGTGACACTTGGCCAGTTGTACAAATGCATCTATGTGTCTGTCATCCACTGGCTCAGAGTCCTCTGGATCATCCTGCTGACTGGCCATTTCTTCCAGAGGTAAAAAATCTTCTTACATTAATTGTGTCACCGCCAAGGGTTTGACAGCAACAATAGACACACTAAGTCGACAAGCTAGGTCTCGAAGCGACCTAGAAGGCTTATAGAGACGAAGTCGACCTGCAAGTCGATGTCGATACCTGGGTTGCCGCTTGCTGAGCTCCGACTCAGTAGCCACCCGTAGTGAAGTAGAACACTGCTAGTATTGAGACAAGAGACTCAACTTGCCTCTACCAGGCGTAATGAGTCCCCTATTTATAGTACATAGTACTTGAGGGCAGGCCTAAGGCCTGAAGGGCAGTGCTACCTATTTTAAAGCCAGAAACAATAACGACCAATGGCACAAGCCACTCAAGAAAATCACAAGCTGATACACATGAAACAGGGCATGAACATGAAACAGGGCACGAATCCTCTATTTGGCCGGTTCCGCAACTTACAGGGGCGTGATGGTGTTGAACCATCACCCCAGGCCGGTTACATCACCCCTCCACTAGACAGGATGCCCTCATCCTGTCTTTCTCCATGCCGATCGCCGGGCCAGTTGCGGTCGCTCGACCCCCACCATGGGAATTTTTCTTGCGGCTCTTGCTGCCACGAGCCGGTCTTCGCACACCTGCTTGGCAGCTTCAGACGCTGCCAGATTCGCCTGGGCCAGGTGCAGCTCGGTGTGCAGGATGTCAGTCTCGCGGTCCAGCACGCGGTACCGTGAGACCTCGGCAAGGAGGTTCCAATCGTCCAGGGCAATGACGGCCTCCCGGAGTGGGTGGTAATCGATCTTGGTTCCCCACAAGCGGGCGTGGAACCAAGGTGGGAGTGGGGAGAGGGGGAAATCGTCGAAGTCGGGCCGTGTGTAGAGCTCGATGACTTGGGCGTCGTGGTCGCCCGTCGCATTGGCCACCAGCCCGGCCACTCGTCCGTCATCCAGCTGCTTGATGAATATGGCGGGTTTCTCGCCATCGTGGGTGGTGATGGTGAAGTCGGGGAGCCTCCTCTCGTTGTCGACGTACCGGTCAGGGCACAGGAGGGGCTCCCCGTCGATTTGCTGAATCCAGGCTTTGAGCTCCCGGTTATCTCAGTTGACCTCTTCGAACTGGCGTTTGAGGCACCTTGCCTCATCTTGGAACAGTGTCTCTCACTGCTGGAGAGTGGAGGCGAGGCCTGAGGCCAGTTGTCGGAGCTGGACTGGGCTGAGGTTTTCATACCCGTCCAAGACGGAGCGTACAGTGCCCAGGAGAGAGGGGCCTTCCCAGAAGGCATTGGTTTCAAGGTCAGGGAACGCCCCGGGGAGTCGAATGGTGTTGGAGGCGGGGTGGCAGAGGCGTGACCGGAGCCGGTCTGCGGAGGGAGGCTGGACAGCCTCCTCGTCGGGACACGTGTGGCTGGGGCCGGAACTGGGACTGGGACTGGGGAGACATGAGGTTCAATGGTTGTGAGACGAGTGGAGGAGGATCGAGCTGATGATTTTGCCGGGGGTTTCTGCTTCCCTTTTATAACGGTCAAGGGCCGGCGCTTGTGATACTCCCGAAGGAGATCCGGGGCATGCACCTGGTCAGCTGGTTCCCAGGTGTTATCGCTTTCGGGATAGCCCCGCCACTTTATGAGATATTGGAGCTTCTTTGATCGCCCTTGATGGCGATGGTTTCGAATTTGCTCCACCTCGTATTGTTCTTCATCATCGATCAGGTCAGGAGGGGGCCGGGTGTAGTTAGGTCCGTGGGTGTCCGTCTCCCTGTATGGGGTAAGAAGGGATGCATGGAACACTGGATGGATCAACCACGAGGTAGGGAGTTGCAGCATGAATGCAACCAGGGATACTTCTTTGAGTATCTTGAAGGGCCGTATCGTTTGGGTTTAGCTTGGACCCTTGATGCGGGAGCGTGAGGTGGGTCCCTCTAACCACACTTGGTCCCCGGCCTTGTATTGTGCCGGTGGTGTTTCGGCCGCCTTTTTGTTGATTGCTTCGATCGCCTTCTTCGTGCTTCCTCCATTTTGCGCACTCGTTGTTCTACCGCCTCATTGTTGGTTTGGACCCCTGAATCTTCGGGTCCCAGTGTGGGTTCGTAGCCGATCAGGATTTGATTGGGCGATAGCCCGGTGGTGTTATTTCTCCGGTTGTTGTGTACTGCAGTCGCCATGGCCACCCATTCAGTCCAATCGTCCGGCTGTCCACCTGTCACCAGTCGTAGGTACTGCTCCACCCATTGGTTCTTTCGCTCGGACAGGCCGTCTGTTTGGGGGTGGGCCACCGTGGACAGGTTCTGCTGGATCCCCAGTTTCCTGGTAAGTGCCTTTCCAAAGCTTGACGTGAACCGTGGGTCTCGGTCGCTGATGATCTTCCTGGGAAGCCCGTACCATGGGTAGAGGTGCTCCAGGTATAGTTGGGCGATTCCTGGCCCTGTGATGTTTGTGGAGCATGGGATGAATAGGGCGGCGCGCGAACATCCGTGGTCTACTATGGTGAGAATGGCGTCTAGCCCTCGCTTTTGTGGTAGTCCAGTGATCAGATCCATTGAGATAACTTCGAATGGCAGGGTGCCTGGTGTCGTAGGGATTCGATAGAGGGGAGTACGGGGTCAGTGCGTTAATATTTTCGCTTGTTGACACGTCACACATCCCTTGACGTAGTCCATGACCCATTCCTTCATCCTTGGCCACCAATATCACCCCTGCACCTTTCTGAGGGTTTCATCCCTCCCCGGGTGTCCTGCTGTGGGTGTGTCGTGGGCATTTTGGATGATGGCTCGTCTGAGCTCTTTGAGGTTGGGTATGATAGTTTTTCCATTGACCATTTGCGCCGCTCGGATCCGGTGTGGTGGGATGATCGTGATGTCTTTGTTGTCGTTCTCACCATGATCCGCATCTGGTGGTCTGGATAGCGCATCTGCTGCAGTGTTTGTTTTTCCTGGAATGTATTCCAGTATGTAGTCGTACTCTTGGAGGTCGGCGTGCCATCGTGCAGTCCGCCAATTTAGATTTCTCGGCGACTTCCAGTATTGTAAATTGGCGTGGTCAGTTCGGATTATGAATGGTATCTTTGTCCATCCTAGGTAGTGCCTCCAGTGGGCTAGGGCTTTCATGACGGCTAACAGTTCTCGTTCGTAGATGTCGTAGTTTCGTTCTGTGGGTGTGAATGTTGCCGAGTAGTACGCGACTGGGTGGAGGATTGGTTTGTGTCGCTGGGCCAGTGTCGGTGTGAGGTCATTGTGCTGTCCCTCCTGTGAGAGTACGGTGCCCACGCCGTATGCCGATGCGTCAACATGGAGTGTGAATTGTTTTTCGACATCTGGTTGAAGTAGCACCGGGCTACTGCACATCCTTGTTTTCAGTTCTTCGAATGCCCTCATTTGTGCCTCTCCCCAGTGCCAGGGTGTGGTTTCTTTGTTAGTTCTAACAGAGGTCGTGCAATCTTTGAATAGTTTGGGACGAAATAGCGGTAGTATCCGGTGAACCCCAAGAAGCTCTTGACACCAGTCGGGTTCTTTGGTGGTGACCAGTCTGCGATCCCTTGTAGCTTTTTGGGGCTCATCCTGAGATGCCTTTCCCACAATGACTCCTAGGTACTCGATTCCTCTTTCTCGAATTGACACTTTTCGGGTTTGAGGTAGAGGTCATTTTTCTCAGTTTGTCTAGCATTCGGTGACGTATTCCGATGTCTGACCGTGTGTTGTTCTTCTGTTCATGTGGTCGTTTGCGGTGTGGATGGCGATGTCGTCCATGTAGACAGAGAGCCAGCCCTCTCCTACTTCCTGTCGGAATATTGCGTTCATCATCATTTGGAAAGTTGCCGGGAGTTGGTGAGGCTGAAGAACATGACTGTGGGTTCGAACAGTCCTTCATGAGTGAGGAAGGCGGCCTTCCACTCGTCTCCTTCTTTGATCCTGATGTTGTTATAGCCCCATCGCACATCTACCACGGTGAATTTGGTGCATCCACTGAGCCGGTCTACAACTTGCGGGATGAGGGGCGAGACGTTCCTGTTTCTCTTTGTCCATTTGTTGACAGGCCAGTAGTCCTGTACTGGCCTTAACTTCCCGTCCTTCTTCTTTACGAAGAAAAAGTTGGCTGCATATGGTGATTTTGATACGTGGATGGTTCCCCTCTTCAGATGTTCTTGGACGAACTTATGCATTTCGGCTTTTTCTTCTTGTGTGAGGGGTAGTAGTCGTCCTGGCATGGTGTCGGGTGCTCCTGGCAGTAGTTCGATGGTGTGGTCCCATACGGTTGAGCTGGGCATTCCTGTGATTCTTCTTCACTGAAGACTTTTTGTGCCGCCTATACTCAGCTGGTATGGCGTCGTTTGGTTCTGGTTGCTAGTGGTAGCTCCTATCGTTACTCTTCCTAGGAGATAGTGTCGTTCTTTCTGACGGTCGTGGACATTTTGTCGATGCACTATACTGCTTTCGGCGTTTGGGGCTGATAGGACAATAGGGAGGTGAGTAAATCGATCCATCCTGCTTCCAGTCGATTTTGGTTGGACGGAGGCGAACCAGGGTATCCAAAGATAGCTTATGGTCTCCAGATCGGAGAGGAAGAACCTCTGATTGTAGTTTGGGTTCCCGTTTGAATTGGAGGTCGGTGTAGTATTTGAGTGCTCCACTCTTGTTTTCTGTTCCATCGACATTGAACAGTGGCCTTGGGTTTGCCAACGTTTAATGGGGAGTCGAAGCCACCTGGCATAGTCGAGACTCATGAAATTTTCGGTGGCCCTGAGTCTATGAGGGCCACTCCTTCGGCTCTTTTCGCGATTGATCGTGCATAAAATCAGACTGTCATAGATTTTCTTGCTGATATGTACACGTTTTCGCTATGGATTCGCCTAAGCAGGGCCAATCTGATTAGGCAGAGGAAAATCCTGTGCGACTCCCATTTCCTTGGCCAGTTTGATCTGGTCATCGAGGGACATTCCCTCTAACTGTGCTCGCATAGTGGCCACCGAGGTCCCCTCCGATGGCTCTGCCATCTGATAGTCTTGGTCCTCTTCCTCTTGGAAGTCGATGAGGTTGGCCTGCCTGGGGCTTTGTCGGTAAGGGTTTCTTGGCTGTCGTTGTCTTTCGGGGCAGTTACGGGCGAAATGCCCTTCCCTTCCGCAGTTGAAGCACCGCATTGACTCATACCCTGGAGCTGATACGTTTCCTCTCGCGGGCGGTCCTGCCCTCTGTCTCCAATTTCCTCGTCCCCTCCAATTATTAGGGGTGCGGCCTCTAGATAGGTCCATGGGGACCGGGGTGTTGTTCATTGATGGGGGTGCATTTGTTGAGTTGTATCAGGGGCGGTTCTCCTGGTTGGATCGTGGTTGCCAGTTCCTTTGCTGGAACGGCAGTGGTCTGGGCAGATTGTTAAACCGTTGGAACGGTGATTGGGCCCCGAGGGTCTTCTTTAGGATGCCATCTATGATGGTCTTTCCTTGAGCGATAGTTTTGACCTTTTCCTTAAGGTTGTGGTAGTTGAGGGGGATTGGTGGTTTCAGGGTGTCGTGCAGGAGTGATGCTGGGATTCCCTGTAGGAATATGTTGTAGGTTTCCTCGTTCCCTAGTGTGTACCCAGCTTTTCTTGCCAGGCTTTCGAATCTGGTGATATACTTGTCGTAGTCGGACCCCTTCATTCGGCAGTCCCTGAGTTCGTTTCGGGCTCTTTGAGCCGCTTGCGTGTCCTGGAATTGCTGGCTGAATTCTAGCAGGAATTGGTCCCATAATGCTGGGATGTTGTCTTGTGGCATGTTCAATCTGTCGATCCATTCACCCATGTCTCTGACCCATTGGGCCATGCTTTCTCCCTTGATAAGGGTGAGAGTGAATGCGATTTTTTTTGAAGGGGGAGTTGTATCCCGCTACGTCCGCGTTCAAGCGGAGGTATCCCTTCACTTCCTCGATGAAGTCGTCGGCTTTGGACCTATCTCCAGTGAAGACTTGTGGGAGTGCTCCCATGGTTTTCACGTCAGCGGCCGCGGCCACTGGTATTTGGGGTGCGTTTGGATCTGGTCCTCCTGGTCCCTGGTCCTCCTCCCGGGCCTCCTGGTGGCCCTGATCTTTTGAGGACTTGCCTGAGGACATTCTGAATGTGTTGTGGTGCACTTTGGGTGGTCGTAGATGGCTGTGCGGTGACAGCTGTAGCCGTGGTGGTTTGTGTGGACATGGCTTGTGCAAGGCTAGGGATTCTGACTCCTGATGGTAGGGCGTCGGTGGGCAGTCCTTGGAGTGGAGTGAGGGTTCTGATGGGAAATACTGGTGCTTTCTCTTCTACTGGGGTGATCTTGATTTTATTGAAGGCGTCGTCGATTTCCTTGACCGCCTCGTCTGATTCTGTGTCTGAGACGACTTCTGGTTCTTCTAGTTCTTCGTCGAGAAGCTCGTCAGCTTCTGACCCTTCGGTGTCGTATTGTGTAGTTGTGGGATTACCGCTCCTACGGTGTACTGTCCTCTATCCCAGTGGACTTCCTTCCACCTATCGTTGTGAATGCACACCAGCTTTGGGTTGGTTGGTGCTTTGCCTCTTACTGTGACATGATCTGTATATCCCGATCTGTGGGATTGGCTGGGTGTTCTTTGGAGATGTACCGAGCTCTGTGGTTCCTTCTGCCGTTAATGGCGTCTACCCAATTGAGGGTCGTGGTCTGCAGTGTCCCTTCTGAACTGCTAGCCGTATTGAAAGGAAGTTGAGTCTAATGTCACCGCCAAGGGTTTGACAGCAACAATAGACACACTAAGTCGACAAGCTAGGTCTCGAAGCGACCTAGAAGGCTTATAGAGACGAAGTCGACCTGCAAGTCGATGTTGATACCTGGGTTGCCGCTTGCTGAGCTCCGACTCAGTAGCCACCCATAGTGAAGTAGAACACTGCTAGTATTGAGACAAGAGACTCAACTTGCCTCTACCAGGCATAATGAGTCCCCTATTTATAGTACATAGTACTTGAGGGCAGGCCTAAGGCCTGAAGGGCAGTGCTACCTATTTTAAAGCCAGAAACAATAACGACCAATGGCACAAGCCACTCAAGAAAATCACAAGCTGATACACATGAAACAGGGCATAAACATGAAACAGGGCACGAATCCTCTATTTGGCCGGTTCCGCAACTTACAGGGGCGTGATGGTGTTGAACCATCACCCCAGGCCGTTACAAATTGAGCATTGTGTTGTTCATTGACTCTGCACTGAGTCTCATTGTGTTTGACTAGATCACTATTAATATTTGTTAGCCTGCTCAGAGGAGAACCCATACCAACAACTTTAAGAATCTTTGATCTAGCAGATGCTTCTCCTGCCTGTGAGATGAGCATATTGCATGCCCAAAAGTTGCCTCTGGCTGCTGTAAGTTTATCAAGTTGTTGATTGATGACAAGCATCTGGCCCAATGCCTGATGATGGCTTGACCATCTGTATGGCATCTTCACTGCTTTGATGTGCTTTGACTCCATGATAGAGGAGCAGAGGCCATTTGGTGCCCCAAACTGCTTGATGAGTTCAAAATAGTGCAAGAGGGAATGTTGGTGAGGGAGTGATAATGACTCCACCACTCCCACATTTTTGAATACCTCTCAATAGTGATGAAAACTTGACAGTGTCTCTTGTAACTGGATGAAATCTGGCTGTGTGATGATATCCTTGTGCACCAAGTAGCAGAACTTGAGGAAAGCCCTCAGTGTGTGTAGCATGTCAATGGGGACAAAGCCTTCGATAGCCGCTATGTAGACCTAATACTGATTCTCAGAAACTTGAGCTATATCCCAGGGATGACTTGTCTCACCTTCATCAACACTTTTGAGTCATCACCAGTCCATTGTTTAAAGTGGTGTCCTTGAGGGAATTGGCATAGGCCAGCAAATGATGCCACTGATGCAATGCTGATAAACACCGTTATGGACTGCTGGACTATTTATGCTTACATCATTTCTTACTATATATAACATTCGCTTTCTCACGGACTGGCAGGGAGCCCCTTCCACATTCGTCCCTATACATTACCACACCTCTATTACGCTTCACTGCTGTCACCGCCAAGGGTTTGACAGCAACAATAGACACGCTAAGACGATGAGCTAGACCTCGAAGTGGTCTAGAAGACTTGTAGTGATGAAATCGACGTGTATGTCGATGTCGACAACTGGGTTACTGCTTGCTGAGCTCCAACTCAGTAGCCACCCGCAATGAAGTAGAACACTGCTAGTATTGAGACAAGAGACTCAACTTGCCTCTACCAGGTGCAATGAGTCCCCTATTTATAGTACATGGTACTTGAGGGCAGGCCTAGGGCCTGAAGGGGCAGTGCTACCTATTTATACGACCGAGACAATAACAACCAATGGCACAAGCCACTCAAGAAATCACAAGCTGATCGATATGAAAAAGGTGCAAACATGAAACGGGGCACGAATCCTCTAATTGGCCGGTTCCGCAACTTACAGGGGCGCGATGGTGTTGAACCATCACCCCAGGCCGGTTACACCACTCTTCCGCTAGACAGGATGCCCTCATCCTGTCTTCTTCCACGCTGATCGCCTTGCCAGCTGCGTCGATACCACTGACCCCCACCATTGGAATCTTCTTGGCTGCTTTCGCCGCGATGAGTCGTCCTTGCAAGCCGACTTCGCGACTTCGGACGCGCCAGATTCGCCTGAGCCAGGCGCAGCTCAGCGCATAGCGTATCGCACTCGCGGTCCAGGACTCGGTACCGCGTGACTTCGGGAGGAGGGGCCAATCATCCAGGTCGATGATGGCCTCGCGTAGGGGGTGGTAGTCGACTTCCGTTCCCCACAGGTGGGCACGGAACCAGGGCGGAAGTGGGGATAAGGGGTACTCATTGAACTCGGGCATGCGTACAATTCGATAATTTGGGCGTCGTGGTCGCCCATTGCATTGGCCGCCAAGCCGGCCACTCGTCCGTCGTCCAATTGCTTGATGAAGACGGCGGGTTTCTCGCCATCTGGGGTGGTAATGTGAACTCGGGGAGTCTCCCCTCGTTCTTGACGTATCCGTCAGGGCATAGTAGGGGTTCCCCGTCGATTTGCTGGATTCGGGCCTTAAGCTCGCGGTTGTCCCGATTAACTTCTTCGAACTGTCGTTTGAGGCACCTTGCCTCGTCTTGGAACAGTGCCTCGCGCTGCTGGAGGGTGGAGGCAAGGCCTGAGGCCAGTTGGCGGAGCTGGACTGGACCGAGGTCCTCGTATCCGTCCAGGACGGATCGTACAGTGCCCGGGGAGAGGGGGCCTTCCCAGAAGGCGTTAGTTTCGAGGTCGGGGAACGCCCCGGGGAGTTGAATGGTGTTGGAGGCGGGGGTGGCAGTGGCGCGACTGGGGCCAGTCGCTGCGGTGGGAGACTGGACAGTCTCCTCAGTCGGGACACGTGTGGTCGGGGCAGGAACTGGGACTGGGATTGGGGAAGACATGAGGATAGAATGTTTGTGAGGGGAGTGGATGAGGATCGAGCTGATGATTTTGCCGGGGGTTTCTGCTTCCCTTTTATAACGGTCAAGGGCCGGCGCTTATGATACTCCTGAAGGAGATCCGGGGCATGCACCTGGTCAGCTGGTTCCCAGGTGTTATCGCTTTTGGGGTAGCCCCGCCACTTTATGAGATAGTGGAGTTTCTTTGATCGCCCTTGATGGCGATGGTTTCGAATCTGCTCCACTTCGTATTGTTCTTCATTATCGATCAGGTCAGGAGGGGGTCGGGCGTAGTTGGGCCCGTGGGTGTCCGTTCTCTGTATGGGGTAAGGAGAGATGCATGGAATACCGGGTGGATCAACCATGACGCGGGAAGTTGCAGCAGGAAGGCAACTGGGGATACTTCTTTGAGGACCTTGAAGGGGCCGTATCGTTTCGGGTTCAATTTGGACCCTTGATGCGGGAGTGTCAGGTGGGTCCCTCTAGCCATACTTGGTCCCTGGCTTTGTATTGTCCGGGGGCTTCAGCTGCCTTCTATTGATTGCCCTGGTCGCCTGTTCTCGTGCTTCCTCCATCCGTCGTGTCCTTTGTTCGACCGCCTCATTGTTCGTCCGGACTCCCAAATCTCCGGTCCTAACGTTGGTTGTAGCCGATTAGGATCTGATTGGGTGATAGTCCTGTCGTGCTTTCTTCGGTTGTTGTGCACTGCAGATGCGACTGCAACCCATTCCGTCCAATCATCTGGTTGTCCGCTCGTTACTAGTCGTAGGTATTGCTCCACCCATTGATTCTTTCACTCGGACAGACCGTCGGTTTGGGGGTGGGCTGCCGTAGACAGATTCTGTTGTATCCCCAGTCGTTTGGTGAGCGCCCTTCCGAAACTTGATGTGAACCGGGGGTCTCGGTCGCTGATGATCTTCCTTGGCAGCCCGTACCATGGGTAGAGGTGCTCCAGGTAGAGCTGGGCAATTTCTGGTCCTGTGATGCTGGTAGAGCAGGGGAGAAATAGTGCGGCGCGTGAGCATCCGTGGTCTACGATGGTGAGGATCGCATCAAGTCCTTGCTTTCGTGGCAGTCCAGTGATCAAGTCCATTGAGATGACTTCGAATGGTAAGGTATCTGGTTCCGTGGGGATTCGATAGAGGGGAACGCGGGTCGGTGCGTTAGTATTTTGCCTGTTGACATGTCGCACACCCTTTGACATAGTCTGCGATCCATTCTTTCATCCTTGGCCACCAGTATCGCTTCTGCACCTCTCTAAGAGTCTCGTCTCTCCCTGGGTGTCCTGCTGTGGGCGTGTCGTGGGCGTTTCTGACAATGGCCGTCTGAGCTCTTTGAGATTGGGTACAATGGTTTTCCCATTGATTGTTTGCGCTGCTCGGATTCGGTGTGGTGGGATGATCGTGACGTCTTTATTGTCGTCTTCGCCATGATCTGCATTCGCGGTCTGGATAATGCGTCTGCTGCGGTGTTCGTTTTGCCTGGGATGTATTCCAGTATGTAGTCATACTCCTGGAGGTCGGCGTGCCACGTGCAGTCCGTCGGTTTAGATTCCTCGGCGACTTCCAGTATTGGAGGTTAGCATGGTCTGTTCGGATCACAAAGGGCATTTTTGTCCATCCTAAGTAATGTCTCCAGTGGGCCAGCGCCTTCATGACGGCTAACAGTTCTCGCTCGTAGATGTCGTAGTTTCGTTCTGTGGGTGTGAATGTTGCCGAGTAGTATGCTACTGGGTGTAGGATTGGTTTGTGTCGTTGGGCCAGTGATAGTGTAAGGTCTTGTGCTGTCCCTCCTGTGAGAGTACGGCGCCCACGCCGTATGCTGATGCATCAACGTGAAGTGTAAATTGTTTTTGACGTCTGGTTGAATTAGCACTGGGCTGCCGCACATTCTTGTTTTCAGTTCTTCGAACGCCCTCATCTGTGCTTCCCCCCAGTGCCAGGGTGTGGTTTTCTTTGTCAATTCCAACAAAGGCCGTGCGATTTTCGAGTAGTTTGGGACGAAGTAGTGATAGTATCCGGTGAACCCCAGGAAGCTTCTGACACCGTTGGGTTCTTCGGTGGTGACCAGTCTGCAATTCCTTGTAGCTTTTTGGGACTCATCCTGAGGTGGCCTTTCCCTACGATAACCCCTAGGTACTCGATCTCCTCTTTCTCAAATTGGCATTTTTCCGGTTTGAGGTAGAGATCTTTTTCTCCAGTTGTCTAACATTTGGTGAACGTACTCTCGGTGCCTGGCCGTGTGTTGTTCTTCTGTCTCGTGTGGTCGTTTGGCGTATGAATGGCGATGTCGTCCATGTAGACAGAGAGCCAGCCCTCTCCTACTTCTTGTCGGAATATAGCATTCATCATCATTTGAAAGGTTGCCGGGGAGTTCGTGAGGCCGAAGAACATGACGTGGGTTCGAACAGCCCTTCATGAGTGAGGAAGGCGGCCTTCCATTCGTCTCCTTCTTTGATTCTGATTTGTTATACCCCCATCGTACATCTACCACAGTGAATTTGGTGCATCCACTGAGCCGTCCACGACTTGTGGGATGAGGGGCGAGACTTCCTATTTCTTTTTGTCCATTTATTGACAGGCCGGTAGTCCTGCACAGGCCTCAACTTCCCATCCTTCTTCTTTACAAAGAAGAAGTTGGCTGCGTATGGTGACTTTGATACGCGAATGGTTCCCCTTTTAGATGTTCTTGGACAAACTTGTGCATCTCGGCTTTTCCTCCTGGGTGAGGGGTAGCAGTCGTCCTGGCATGGTGTCGGGTGCCCCCGGCAGTAGTTCAATGGCGTGATCCCATATGGTCGAGCTGGGCATTCGCTGCGATTCTTCTTCACTGAATACTTTTCTGTGACGCCTATATTCAGCTGGTATGGCGTTATTTGGTTCTGGTCGTTGTGTACCTCCTATTGTTACTCTTCCTAGGAGATACGTATCGGTCCTCTTTCTGATTGGTGTGGTACGTTTTGGTTCGGACACATATATGCCTTTGCGGCTTTGGGGCTGAGAGGACGATGGGGAGATGAGTAAATCGATCCAACCTCGCTTCCAGTCGATTTTTGGTTGGACGGAGGCGAACCATGGGTATCCGAAGATAGCCTTGTGGTCTCCTAAATCAGAGAGGAAGAACCTTTGATTCGTGGTTTGGGTTCCTTTTGAATTGGAGTCGTGTAGTATTTGAGCGCTCCGCTCTTGTTCTCCATCCCGTCGACATGAACAATGGCCTCGGGTTTGCCATCGTTTGATGGGGAGTCGAAGCCATCTGGCATAGTCGAGACTCATGAAGTTTTCTGTGGCCCCTGAGTCTATGAGGGCTACTCCTTCGGCTCTTTTGCGATTGATCGTGCGTAAAATCGAACTGTCATGGATTTTCTTGCTGATATATACACGTTTTCGCTATGACTCGCCTAAGCAGGGCCGATCTGATTAGGCAGAGGGAAAATCCTGTGCAACTCCCATCTCTTTGGCCAGCTTAATCTGGTCGTCGAGGGACATCCCCTCTAGCTGTGCTCGCATGGTAGCCACCAAGGTCCCTTCCGATGGTTCTGCCATAGGGTAGTCTTGATCTTCCTCTTCTTGGAAGTTGATGAGGTTGGCCTGTCTGGGTTTTGTCTGTATGGGTTTCTTGGCGGCTGCCTCCTTTCTGGGCAGTTACGGGCAAAATGCCCTTCTCTTCCGCAGTTGAAGCATCGCATTGCTTCATATCCTGGAGCGGATACGTTTCCCCTCGGGGGGTCCGGTCCTTTGTCTCCAGTTTCCTCGCCCTCTCCAGTTGTTGGGGGTGCGACCCCTGGACAAGTCCATCGGTACCGGGGTGTTGTTCATAGACGTGGCGCGTTTGTTGAGTTATACTGGGGACGGCTCCCTTGGTTGTATCGGGGTTGCCAGTTCCTTTGTTGGAACGGCGGTGGCCTGGGTGGGTTGTTAAACCGTTGGAATGGCGATTGCGCTCCTAGGGTCTTCTTTAGGATACCATCTATGATGGTTTTCCCTTGCGCGATAGTTTTGACCTTTTCTTTGAGGTCGTGATAATTGAGGGGATTGGCGGTTTAAGTGTATCGTGTAGGAGTGAGGCCGGAATTCCTTGTAGGAAGATGTTGTACGTTTCCTCGTTTCCCAACGTGTATCCGGCTTTTCTTGCCAGGCTTTCAAACCTGGTGATGTACTCGTCATAGTCGGATCCCTTCATTCGACAATCCCTGATTTCATTTCGGGCTCGTTGGGCTGCTTGGGTGTCCTGGAATTGTTGGCTGAATTCCAGAAGGAACTGATCCCAGAGTGCTGGGATGTTGTCTTGGGGCATATGCAGTCTATCGATCCATTCGCCCATGTCCCTGACCCATTGGGCCGTATTCTCGCCTTTTATGAGTGTGAGGGTGAAGGCGATCTTCTTGAACGGGGAGTTATACCCCGCCACATCTGCGTTTAGGCGCAGGTATCCTTTTACTTCTTCGATGAAGTCGTCTGCTTTTGACCTGTCCCCATGAAGACCTGTGGAAGGGCTCCCATGGTTTTTACATCGGCGGCTGCTGCCACCAGTACTTGTGGTGCGTTCGGGTCTGGTCCGGTGGCCCTCCGGGTCCTCCTGGTCCTCCTGGTCCTCCAGGTCCTCCGGGTCCTCCTGGTCCTCCGCCGGATCCTCCCGGAGGTCCTGCTCTTTTGAGGACTTGTCTGAGAACGTTTTGGATATGTTGCGGTGCGCTCTGAGTAGTGTTGATGGTTGGGTTGTGACGGCTGTTGTCGTGGTAGACATGGCTTGTGAAATGCTGGGGATTCTTGCCCCGCTGGTATGGCGTCGGTGGGTAGCCCTTGTAGTGGAGTGAGGGTTCTGACAGGGAATGCTGGTGCTCTTTCTTCTACTGGGGTGATTTTGATCTTGTTGAAGGCGTCGTCGATATCTTTAACTGCCTCGTCTGACTCTGTGTCTGAGACGACTTCGGGTTCTTCTAGTTCCTTGTTGAGAAGCTCGTCAGCTTCTGATCCTTTGGTGTCGTACTCGTGTAGCTGTGGGATTGCCGCTCCTACGGTATATTGTCTGTTGTCCCAGTGGACTTCCTTCCACCTGTCGTCGTGAATGCACACCAGCTTCGGGTTGGTTGGTGCTTTGCCTCTTGGTGTGACAATAATCTGGATGTCCCGGTCTGTGGGGTTGGCTGGATGTTCCTTTGAAATATATCGAACCCTGTGGTTCCTTCTTCCTCCAATGGCATCTACCCAGTCGAGGGTCGTAGTCTGCAGTGTCCCTTCTGAACTGCTAGCTGTATTGAAAGAAAGTTGAGTGTAATGTCACCGCCAAGGGTTTGACAGCAACAATAGACACGCTAAGACGATGAGCTAGACCTTGAAGTGGTCTAGAAGACTTGTAGTGATGAAATCGACGTGTATGTCGATGTCGACAACTGGGTTACCGCTTGCTGAGCTCCAACTCAGTAGCCACCCGCAATGAAGTAGAACACTGCTAGTATTGAGACAAGAGACTCAACTTGCCTCTACCAGGCGCAATGAGTCCCCTATTTATAGTACATGGTACTTGAGGGCAGGCCTAGGGCCTGAAGGGGCAGTGCTACCTATTTATACGACCGAGACAATAACAACCAATGGCACAAGCCACTCAAGAAATCACAAGCTGATCGATATGAAACAAGGTGCAAACATGAAACGGGGCATGAATCCTCTAATTGGCCGGTTCCGCAACTTACAGGGGCGCGATGGTGTTGAACCATCACCCCAGGCCGGTTACAACTGCCCTCCACTTTATGTTGTGTTTCCTCAGCTCATTACTAATATGTTCAGACTAATATGCTGCCATGTTTCATAGTCTCACAGCCTTATGATGCCGCTTAAATGCGTCATCCAGCCTCTTAGTCATATAGGCTTAGTAGGATGCCATCTGAACGCGTCATCACTTACTTAGTGTCATGGTGGACTATTGGGATGCTTACGCTTACTAATCTTCTTGCCTCATACATACATATTTCCCACAGTCCGGCTGGAGTTGTCACCCCTTCCCCCACTTTACCTTACATCACTGCTATTACACTCCTGCCAATCCCTTCTGCTGTTGTGTTGCCTCAGCTTATTACTAGAGTACTTACACTAATCTGCCGATGATTTTCGTGGCCTTACTGCCACTGAAACATGTCAATCACTGCTGAAGACCCTGCCTAAATAGTTATGTATAAATACACTTGTCACCGCCAAGGGTTTGACAGCAACAAAAGACACACTTATGTCGATAAGCTAGGTCTCAAAGTGACCTAGAAGACTTATAGAAGTGAAGTCGATGTCAATGACAGGGTTCCCACTTGCTGAGCTCTGACTCAGTAGCCACCCACAGGAAGATAGAACACTGGTAAGATTGAGACAAGAGACTCAACTTGCCTCTACCAGGTGTAATGAGTCCCCTATATATAGTACATAGTACTTGAGGGCAGGCCTAGGGCCTGAGGGGCAGTGTTACTACCTATTTATACCTGAAACATGAAGGAGACAATAGCGACCAGTAGCAAAGGTTGCTCAAGAATCACAAGCTGATGTACATGAAACAGGGCGGGAAACACAAAACAGGGTCAGAACGCTCTAGTTGGCTGGTTCCGCAACTTACAGGGGCGTGATGGTGTTGAACCATCACCCCAGGCCGGTTACATCACTCCCTTGCTAGATAGGATGCCCTCATCCTGTCTTCCTCCACCCCAATCGCCTCGCCAACTGGGGCTGATATCGCTCAACCCCCACTTGTGGGACTTTCTTTCTGGCCCTTGCTGTGACGAGCCAGTCCTCACATGCTTGTTTTGCGGCTTCAGACGCCACCAGATTTGCCTGAGCCAGGCATAGCTCAGCGTGCAGCGTGTCGACCTCTCGGTCCAGGACTCGGTATCGCGTGATTTCGGCAAGGAGAGGCCAGTCATCCAGCTCGATGATGGCCTCCTGGAGTGGATGGTAGTCGACCTCGGTTCCCCAGAGGCGAGTGTGGAACCAAGGTGGAAGCGGGGAGAGGGGAAAGTCGTTGAAGTTGGGGTGAGCATAGAGCTTGATGATCTGGGCATCGTGGTCGCCCATTGCATTGGCTGCCAGACTGGCCACTCACCCATCGTCCAGCTGTTTGATGAAGACAGCGGGCTTTTCGCCATCTGGGGTCGTTGTCATGGTGGACTATTGGGACGCTTACGCTTACTAATATTCTTGCCTTATATGTACATATTTCCCACAGCTCGGCTGGAGTCGTCACCACTTCCCCCTCCCTACCTTACCCTACTGTTATTACACTCCTGCCGATCCCTTCTGCTGTTGTGTTGCCTCGGCTCGTTACTAAACTACTTACACTAATATGCCGACAAGTTTCGTGGCCTTACTGCTGCTGAAACTCGTCATAGACTGCTGATGACTCTGCCTAAATAGTTATGTATAAATACACTCATAGAAGGGGACCAAAAGCCTTAAGCTTGGTCTCTTGTGAATCTTAGACATTCTCAGAGCAATCCTCCGAGTGATCCGAAGCTTCCCAGCCCCTTTCCCTCCCACTTGCGCCCTAGAACGTACCCTAGGGTCTGCTAAGCAACTTAGTGACGCGTTTCACTTAATCTACCATATATAGTAAACCGAGTCCCGATTGGGAACTCTTCGAACTCCGACACATACATTAAGCGCTCAGAAAGGCGTTGCCTTTCTTTGCTTCAAGACAGACGAAGGTCACTGAGTAACGGACCTCTCAGTGCTCTATAGAATCACCCTATCTGCCCAGAACCCCAGCAGGAAGGAGCAGCTCCTTCCATTCACGACCTTAGTGGCGTACCACGAACTAAGTGCAATACAAGGCGTATCAGCACTCCAGACATCCCTTCCTTTGGAACTCATCTTGAGTATCCAAATCGACTCCTTCACACCTAGATCCCCTTCCTCCTTCAGGAGATAGGGAACGACAGCAGCCAGCACCGCCACTACCCACAGCCGTTCTAACAAGGCATTAGAACTCCACAGAAGACGACCAAGACGACGGTCACCGACGCAGATATCATCCTACACCTACAACAGAAAGACAGAGACAGGCCAGACGCCTTACCCCTCATAGCAATAGAACGAACAGCCAAGGAGGCTGCCAGACAGAAACATCGACAGAACCGCCACGCTCCGTCCAGCATGACAGTCGTGATGGTGAATTCGGAAGTCTCCCGTCTTTTTGAAGTACCCGTCGGGCACAGGAGGGGCTCTCCATCGATCTGCTGGATCCGCACTTTGAGCTTGCGGTTGTCCTTGTTGACCTCTTCAAATTGGCATTTGAGGCATCATGCCTCATCTTGGAAGAGGACCTCTCACTGCTGGAGCGTGGAGGCGAGGCCTGCGGCCAGCTGACAGAGCTGGGTTGGGCTGAGGTTTTTGTATCCGTCCAGGATGGGTCGGACTGTGCCTGGGGAGAGAGGGCCTTCCCAGAAGGCGTTGGTTTCAAGGTCGGGGAATGTGCCAGGGAGGTGGATGGTGTTGGAGGCAGGAGTGGTAGTGGTCTGACTGGGGCTGGCCGCTGCGGGGGAGATCAGACAGTCTCCTCGGGCGTGATATGTGTGACAGGGGCCGAACTGGGATTGGAGGGGTGAAGACATGAGGAAGTGATGGTGTTGTGGTTAGCAGAGGAGGATTGAGCTGATGACTTTGCCGGGGGTTTCTGCTTCCCTTTTATATTGTTTAAGGGCTGGCTTTGTGATACTCCTGAAGGAGATCTGGGGCATGCACTTGGTCAGCTGGTTCCCAAGTGTTATCACTTTCGGGGTAGCCCCGCCACTTTATGAGATATTGCAGCTTCTTTGATCGCCCTTGATGGCAATGATTTCTAATCTGCTCCACTTCGTATTGTTCTTCATTGTCAATCAAGTCAGGGGAGGTCGGGCGTAATTGGGCCCGTGGGTGTCCATCTCCCTATATGGGGTAAGGAGGGAGGCATGAAACACCGGGTGGATCAGCCATGAGGCAGGGAGTTGTAGCAGGAAGGTGACCGGGGATATTTCTTTGAGAATCTTGAAAGGGCCGTACCATTTCAGATTTAATTTGGACCCTTGATGTGGGAGCGTCAGGTGGGTCCCTTCCAGCCACACTTGGTCCCTGGTCCTATATTGACCCGTTGGTACTTCGGCCACCTTTCTGTTGATTGCTTCGATTGCTTGATCTCATGCCTCCTTCATTCTCCATGTCTGCTGTTCTACTGCCTCATTGTTGGTTTGGACCCCCAGATCTCCGGGCCCCAACGTCGGTTCATAGCCGATCAGAATTTGATTGGGTGATAGTCCAGTGGTGCTATTCTTTCGGTTGTTGTGCACTGCGGTTGCGACTGCGACCTATTCTGTCCAGTCATCTGGCTGTCTGCTTGTCACCAATCGCAGGTATTGTTCTATCCATTGGTTCTTTCATTCGGATAGGCCATCAGTTTGGGGGTGGGCTGCTGTGGACAGGTTTTGTTGTATCCCTAGTCTTTTGGTGAGCGCCTTTCCGAAACTTGATGTGAACCATGGGTCTCTGTTGCTGATGATTTTTCTCGGTAGCCTGTACCATGGATAGAGGTGATCTAGGTAAAGTTGGGCGATCCCTGGCCCCATGATGTTGGTAGAACAGGGGAGGAATAGGGTGGTGTGGGAGCATCCATGATCTACAATAGTGAGGATTGCATCTAATCCTCACTTTAGTGGTAGTCCGGTGATTAGGTCCATGGATATGGTTTGGAACGGTAGTGTGCCCAGTTCTGAGGGGATTCAGTAGAGTGGGACGTGGGGCAGGTGTGTTAGTATCTTGGCTTGTTGGCATGTCGCACATCCTTTGATGTAGTTCGCAACCCATTCTTTCATCTTCGGCCACCAGTACCGCTCTTGTACTTTCCTTAGGGTTTCATCTCTCCCTGGGTGACGGATGTGGGTGTGTCATGGGCGTTCCTAACGATGGCTCGTCTGAGCTCCTTGAGGTTTGGTACAATGGTTTTCCCATGAATTGTCTATGCTGTTCGAATTCTATGGGGTGGAATGATCGTGACATTTTTGTTATTGTCCTCACTGTGGTCTGCATTTGACGGTCTGGACAATGCATCTGCTGCGGTGTTCATTTTGCCTGGGATGTATTCCAGTATGTAGTCATATTCTTGGAGGTCAGCGTGCCATCGTGCAGTCCATCGGTTCAGATTCCTTGGTGACTTCTAGTACTGGAGGTTGGCATGGTCGGTTTGGATTATGAATGGTGTTTTGGTCCACCCTAAGTAGTGTCTCCAGTGGGCTAGAGCCTTCATGATGGCTAACAGTTCTCGTTCATAGATGTCGTAGTTTCATTCTGTGGGTGTGAACGTTGCTGAGTAGTATGCCACTGGGTGTAGGATTGGTTTATGTTGCTGGGCCAAGGTTGGTGTGAGGTTGTGCCGTCCCTCCTGCGAGAGTACAGTGCCTACGCCGTATGCCGACATGTCAACATGAAGTGTGAACTGCTTCTTGACATTTGGTTGGATCAGTACTGGGCTGCCACACATCCTTGTTTTCAGCTCTTCGAACACTTTCGTCTGTGCCTCTCCCCAATGCCAAGGTGTGGTTTTCTTTGTCAGTTCAAGTAGGGGTCGTGCGATCTTTGAGTAATTTGGAACAAAGTAGCGGTAGTAGCCTGTGAATCCCAAGAAGCTCCTGACGTTGGTTGGGTTTCTTGGTGGGGACCAGTCCGCAATTCCCTGCAGCTTTTTGGGGCTCATCCTGAGATGACCTTTTCCCACAATGACCCCTAGGTATTCGATCTCCTCCTTCTCGAATTGGCATTTTTCTGGTTTGAGGTAGAGGTCATTCTTCTCCAGCTTGTCCAGCATGCGATGGACATACTCTTGATGTCTGGCAGTGTGCTGTTCCTCTGTTTTGTGTGGTCGTTTGGCTGTGTGAATGGCAATGTCATCCATGTAGACAGAGAGCCAGCCCTCTCCTACTTCTTGCTGGAAGATGGCATTCATCATCATTTGGAAGGTTGCTGGGGAGTTAGTGAGACCGAAGAACATGACTGTGGGTTCAAACAGTCCCTCGTGGGTGAGGAAAGTGGCCTTCCACTCGTCCCCTTCTTTGATTCTAATGTTGTTATAGCCCCATCACACGTCTACCACTGTGAATTTGGTGCACCCGCTGAGTTGGTCCACGACTTGTGGGATGAGGGGCGAGACGTTTCTGTTTCTTTTTGTCCATTTGTTGACAGGCCGGTAATCCTGTACCGGCCTCAACTTTCCATCCTTCTTCTTTACAAAGAAGAAGTTGGCTGTGTATGGCGATTTTGAGATGCGAATGGTTCCCCTCTTCAGATGTTCTTGGACAAATTTGTGCATTTCAGCTTTCTCCTCTCATGTGAGGGGTAGCAGTCATCCTGGCATGGTGTCGGGTGCCCCCAGTAATAGCTCAATGGCATGATCCCATATGGTTGAGCTGGGCATTCGCTGCGAGTCTTCTTCGCTGAACACTTTTCTGTGTTGCCTGTACTTGGCTGGTATGGCGTTGTTCTGTTCTGGGTTGTTCATGACATTTCCTATCGTCACCCTTCCCAGGAGGTATGTGTCAGTTCTCTTTTTGATTGGTCGTGGTACATTCTTTGTTTGAGATACGTATACTGCTTTGGCAGCATTTGGGGCTGAGAGGACAATAGGGAGATGGGTAAAGTTGATCCATCCTTTCTTCCAGTCGATCTTTGGCTGGACGGAGGCGAACCATGGATATCCGAAGATGGCTTTATGGTCTCCTAGGTCAGAGAGAAAGAATCTTTGGTTTGTGGTCTGCGTCCCTGTTTTGAACTGTAGGTTGGTGTAGTATTTGAGGGTTCCACTTTTGTTCTCCATTCCATTGACATTGAACAATGGTCTTGGGGTCCAAGTCATTTAATGGGGAGTCGTAACCATCTAGCGTAGTTGAGACTCATGAAGTTTTCGGTGGCCCCTGAGTCTATGAGGGCTACTCCTTTGGCTCATTTTGCAATTGATCGTGCATAGAAACAGACTGTCATGGATTTCCTTGCTGATATGTACATGTTATTGCTATGGATTCGCCTAAGCAGGGCCGATCTGATTAGGCAGAGGGAAAATCCTGTGCAACCCCCATTTCTTTGGCCAGCTTAATCTGGTCATTGAGGGACATTCCTTCCAGCTGTGCTCGCATGGTGGCCACCGAGGTTCCCTCTGATGGCTCTGCCATCTGGTAGTCTTGGTCTTCTTCCTCCTGGAAGTCGATAAGGTTGGCTTGTCTAGGGCTTTGCCTGTAGGGGTTTCTGGGCTGCTGGCGCCTTTCAGGACAGGCGTGGGCAAAGTGTCCTTCTTTGCCGCAGTTAAAGCATCGCATCACTTCATACCCTGGTGCTGATACATTTCCCCTAGCGGGTGGTCCTGTCCTTTGTCTCCAGTTTCCTCTCCTCTCCAGTTATTAGGGGTGCGACTTCTAGACAGGTCCATGGGGACTGGGGTGTTGTTCATGGATGGTGGCGCATTCGTTGAATTGTACTGGGGGTGGCCTCCCTGATTGTATCGTGGTTGCCAATTTCTTTGTTGAAATGGCGGTGGTTGGGGCAGGTTGTTAAGCCATTGGAAGGGTGATTGTCCTGCCAGGGTTTTCTTTAAAATGCCATCTATGATGGTCTTTCCTTGTGCGATGGTTTTGACCTTTTCTTTAAGGTCATGATAATTGAGAGGGATGGTGGCTTCAGGGTGTCATGTAGGAGTGACGCTGGGATTCCTTGTAGGAAGATGTTGTAGGTCTCCTTGTTTCCCAATATATATCCTGCCTTCCTTGCCAGGCTTTCAAACCTGGTGATGTATTCATCATAATCGGACCCCTTCATCTGGCAGTCCCTAATTTCGTTTCTGGCCTGCTGGGCTGCCTGAGTGTCCTGGAACTGTTGGCTGAATTCTAGGAGGAATTGGTCCCATAATGCTGGGATATTGTCTTGGGGCATTTGTAATCTGTCGATCCACTTGCCCATGTCTCTGACCCATTGGGCCATGTTTTCTCCTTTGATGAGGGTGAGGGTGAAAGCGATCTTTTTAAAGGGAGAGTTGTATCCTGCTATGTCTGCGTTCAGGTGCAGGTACCCTTTTACTCCTTCGATGAAGTCATTGGCTTTAGACCTATCTCCCATGAAGACTTGTGGGAGTGCTCCCATGGTTTTTACGTCGGCAGCTGCTGCCACAGGTATCTGTGGCACATTTGGGTCTGGTCCTCTTGGTCCTCCTGGTCCTCCTGGTCCTCCTGGTCCTCCTCCGGACCCTCCTGGTGGTCCTGACCTTTTGAGGACTTGTCTGAGGATGTTCTGAATGTGTTGTGGTGCGCTTTGGGTGGTCGTGGATGGCTGTGGGCAACAGCTGTAGCTGTAGTGGTTTGTGTAGACATGGCTTGTGAAAGGCTGCGGATTCTAGCTCCTGCTGGTAAGGCATCGGTTGGCAATCCTTGGAGTGGAGTGAGGGTTCTGATGGGAAATGCTGGTGCCTTTTCTTCCACCAGGGTGATCTTGATCTTATTGAAGGCGTCGTCGATCTCTTTGACTGCTTCGTCTGACTCTGTGTCTGAGATGACCTCGGGTCCTTCTAATTCTTCGTCGAGAAGCTCATCAGCTTCCAATCCTTCAGTGTCGTATTCATGTAGCTGTGGGACTGCTGCTCCCAAGGTGTATCGTCCTTCAGTCCAGTGGACTTCCTTCCACTTATCGTCATGGATACACACCAGCTTCGGGTTGGTTGGTGCTTTGCCTCTTGCTGTGACGATGATTTGTATGTCCTGATCCGTGGGATTGGCTGGGTGTTCTTTGGAGATGTATCGAACCCTGTGGTTCCTTCTTCCTTCAGTAGCGTCCACCCAATCGAGGGTCGTAGTCTGCAGTGTTCCTTCTGAACTGCTAGCCATATTGAAAAACAAGTTGAGTCTAATGTCACCGCCAAGGGTTTGACAGCAACAAAAGACACACTTATGTCGATAAGCTAGGTCTCAAAGTGACCTAGAAGACTTATAGAAGTGAAGTTGATGTCGATGACAGGGTTCTCGCTTGCTGAGCTCCAACTCAGTAGCCACCCACAGGAAGATAGAACACTGGTAAGATTGAGACAAGAGACTCAACTTGCCTCTACCAGGCGTAATGAGTCCCCTATATATAGTACATAGTACTTGAGGGCAGGCCTAGGGCCTGAGGGGCAGTGTTACTACCTATTTATACCTGAAACACGAAGGAGACAATAGCGACCAGTAGCAAAGGTCGCTCAAGAATCACAAGCTGATGTACATGAAACAGGGCGGGAAACACAAAACAGGGTCAGAACGCTCTAGTTGGCCGGTTCCGCAACTTACAGGGGTGTGATGGTGTTGAACCATCACCCCAGGCCGGTTACATGCTCATAGAAGGGGACCAAAGCCTTAAGCTTGGTCTCTTGTGAATCCTAGACATTCTCAGAGCAATCCTCCGAGTGATCCAAAGCTTCACCGCCCCTTTCCCCTCCCACTTGCACCCTAGAATGTACCCTAGGGTCTGCTAAGTGACTTAGTGATGCGTTTCACTTAATCTACCATATATAGTAAACCAAGTCCTGATTGGGAACTCTTCGAACCCTGACACATACATTAAGCACTCAGAAAGGCATTGCCTTTCTTCGCTTCAGACAGATGAAGGTCACTGAGTAATGGACCTCTCAGTGCTCTATAGAACCACCCTATCTGCACCAGAAACCCAGCAGGAAGGAGCAGCTCCTTCCATTCACGACCTTAGTGGCATACCAATGAACTAAGTGCAATACAAGGCATATCAGCACTCCAGACATCCCTTCCTTTGGATACACATCTTAAGTATCCAAATCGACTCCACATCTAGATCCCCTTCCTCCTTCAGGAGATAGAGGACAACAGCAGCCAGCACCGCCACTACCCACAGCCATTCTAACAAGGCATTAGAACTCCACAGAAGATGACCAAGACAACAGTCACCAATGCAGATATCATCCTACACATACAGCAGAGGGACAGAGACAGGTCAGATGACCTAACCCCCATTGTCACACTGGACTGAGCGTGGTGGTTCTGTCGATGTTTCTGTCTGGCAGCCTCCTTGGCTGCTTGTTCTCTTTGTATGAGGGGTAGGGCATCTGGCCTGTCTCTGTCCTTCTGCAGTATGCGTAGGATGATATCTGCATCAGTGACCGTCGTCTTGGTTGTCTTCTGTGGAGTTCTAATGCCTTGCTAGAATGGCTGTGGGTAGTGGCGGTGCTGGCTGCTGTCATTCCCTATCTCCTGAAGGAGGAAGGGGATCTAGATGTGAAGGAGTCGATTTGGATACTTAAGATGCATATCCAAAGGAAGGGATGTCTGGAGTGCTGATATGCCTTGTATTGCACTTAGTTCATTGGTATGCCACTAAGGTCGTGAATGGAGGAGCTGCTCCTTTCTGCTGGGTTTCTGGTGCAGATGGGGTGGTTTTATAGAGCACTGAGAGGTCCATTACTCAGTGACCTTTGTCTGTCTGAAGTGAAGAAAGGCAATGCCTTTCTGAGCACTTATCATATGTGTCGGAGTTCGAAGAGTTCCCAATCGGGACTCAGTTTACTATATATGGTAGATTAAGTGAAATGCATCACTAAGTCACTTAGCAGACCCTAGGGTACATTCTAGGGCACAAGTGGGAGGGGAAAGGGGCTGTGAAGCCTTGGATCACTCAGAGGGTTGCTCTGAGAATGTCTAGGATTTACAAGAGACCAAGCTTAAGGCTTTGGTCCCTTTCTGTGAGTGTATTTATACATGACTATTTAGGCAGAGTTTCCGGCAGCAATTGACGTGTTTCAGCGGCAGTAAAGCCACGAAAACCGTTGGCAGATTAGTGTAAGTATCTTAGTAAGTAGCTGAGGCAACACAACAGCAGTCTGGAGTGGCAAGAGCGTAATAGAGGGTGTGTAAAGTAGGGTGGGGGAAGTGATGACAACTCTGGCCGGACCGTGAGAAATATGTACATATATGGACAGAATATTAGTAAGCATAAGTGTCCCAACTGTTCACCACAACACCCATACAAAGAGTACGAGCAGCCAAGAAGGCTGCCAGACAGAAACATCGACAGAACCGCCACGCTCAGTCCAGCGTGACACTTAGTCATACATGCTTACTATCTTGTAGTCATATATGCTTAGTATGATGCCTTAGAGACACATCATCCCTTTACTTAGTCATATGTACTTACTGTACAGTAGCCACAGGGCCTATAAAAGCCCCCCAAAGCGAGACTCAAGCCTTAAGCTTAGTCTCTTGTATAATACAGGACTTCTAGTTCATCCCTTGTGAACTTAAGCTTAAGAACCATCAGAACCATCCCCTTGCACCTTAGAACATACCCTAAGGCCTGCTAAATCGACTTAGAGCTGCATTTGCTCTTCATTTTGAAACTCCAAATAACTCAGACAGAAAGACACTGTCTTTCCCACCCAGAACCTGAACCCGAAGGCTGCTAGTAACAGAACTCTAGCTGTCTATACGAAGGCCACTAGTAAAGGAACTCTAGTCGTCTATAAGAACAAGTCACATACTACGACCTCTGTAATACATGCTGCATACTACAACACACCAGTAGCAACCAGGAGTCACTCCTACAAGACATCAGAACCCCTTCCATTCATGACCTTAGCATGAACACCAACGAACTAAGTGCAATACAAAATGTCATTGCACCTCCAGACATCACTTCCTAGAGTGATAACAGAATAGCTGGTGCTGCTACATGCCATTCAGAACCCACAACCATACAAGTTCTAAGGATAGAACTCTGAACCTTGAACCATACCAGAAACCAGACTTAGACAAGGCGTCTAAACTCCGACCTGAACCAAACCAAACCTGAACCCTCACACTAAGACACGTGATGTCCTAGCGTGACATCAGACTAAGCTTACCAGAAAGCCAAGATGGCTATCTCCTTGAACAACCTGATCCCTGTGCATAATACACATGTAATCCTGTCAAGAGTATATGACAGTAGAACCAACACCTATTACTACCCACGATATCCACCACCACAGACGAATTCAGAAGAGAACCTTATGTCCATCCTAGAGCCTTCCCAGGAAGTACAAGGGTCTGCATTGACTGAAGATCAGAACCAAATCTCCCACCACATATCACCAGACAAAACATCCATTGGATTGTCCAAGGACCAAACAGAGGATACAACCTTGACATACCAAGTGAACACACCAGCGCAATCTGAAGAGTACCAGTCAAATTTATTCAAGGACATTGGTACACCCTCACCAGAGACGTTGACAACCTTTATTGGGCCTACAACCAAGACAGAATCAACTACGGAGCAGCAGGAACAGGCTACCCATTAATAGATGATCCCTACCACCCAGACTACCACCCCTTTTGCATTACATTAACCCCGGCAACTACTGCAAGAGAAGAACTTGCGGAATCACAAGTTGAAAGAACACAAACCCCCAGAGCTACTGATCTACACTCACCAAGGGTTTCACAACACACAGAAGACAACTCAGACGATGAAGAAGAACAAGGATCAGACCATCACTCTGACCATTGACCTCATA
>WTXH01000549.1:0-12626 GCA_022376555.1 Russula compacta | reverse complement strand
ACGTATGTAGGTGTCCATGCAGTCCATGTGCCAACATGTGCTCACTAAGTCTGTAATTGTCCTGGAGCATTAAGTGCCCCTTATAATGTCTGGGCTGGTTCTACTGAACCCCTGAGCATAAGACTGTCTGGTCTGGGCACAGCCACACAGACATTCCATCTCAACATCCCCCATGATCCAACAATTATGGAGCACAAAGACCCATGTCGGGGTTGAAGCACAGAAGGAGGGTGCATGAGAGTGACCTGGTAAAGCCATCTGCAACCATTTCTTCTGTAGGTGTATGTATTAGAGAAATCTGACCATCCTCTATGTACTTGCAAATGACATGATGCTTAATGTCGATGTGCTTGGATCAATGACCAGTGACTGGGTTTTGCATAAGGTCAACTGTGCCTTTGTTGTCACCATGCAGAGGGACAGGGTCCTCAACAGTGTACCCAAGTTCCTTCAAGAAACCTTGGTACCAAACAGCTTGGTTGGCTGCATTGGCCAGGGCCATGTACTCTGCCTCAGATGTGCTTTGGGTGATGGGTCTTTTGTTTACAGGATGACCAGGAAATTGTGCCATTAGCAAGCAGGAATATGTAGCCAGAGGTGGAGTGGCAATCCTCCATATTGTCTCCCATAGAGGAGTCTGAATAGCCATGAAGGCCATCACCATTGGCCCCATTGTAGCACAGGCACATGTCCACAGTTCCCACAAGGTAGGACAGAACATATTGAGTGAGGTGTAGATGTTGTTTAGAGGGATTTGCTGCATACTGGGCCAAACATGATACAGCAAAGGAAATGTCCAGACGAGTGCCAATTTGTACATAAAGCAGGCTGCCTATGAGGCTTTGGTAGTGTTTTATCTCCACAAGGGAGGCCTGCTCAGTGTTTTTGACAAGGTGCACATCTGCACCAGCCGGTAGTGGGGTATTATGCAGGTTTGCATCCAACATGCCAAAGCATTCTAGTACATCATGTACATAACCAGACTGGTCAATCTCGATGCAGTTACATGACCTGTCATGGGTGATTCAAATCCCCAGATAGGACTCTATTTCCCCAAGGTCTGACATTTTGTAATGCTTCTGTAGATCCATTTTCAAATGCTTGACAGCTTCTATAGAAGCACCCATAATAGTGATGTCATCAACATAAAGAATGACAATCAGTGGAGATGAATCCTCCCCCCATGATGAAAACATCACATAAATGTAAACTCTGGCATTGGAGAACATCCACTTAAAGCCAAGTTCCAAAAAGGAATCCATGGAATTGCAAGTTCCATGTGCAGGAGGCTTGTTTGAGACCATAAATAGATTTTTTAAGTCTGCATACTTTATTCTCCTTTCCAGCGACAACAAAACCCTGTGGTTACTCCATGTATATCTCCTCATCGAGCACACCATTGAGGAACACCAACTTGATGTCCATCTGGTGTATGTGCCAGTCTTCCAGCGCAGCTAACGCTAGGAGGAGTCTGAGAGACTCAAAATGTGTGACAGGGGAGAAGGTTTTGTCATAATCTATACCAGGGATCTGTGTAAATCCCTTTGCCACTAGCTGGGCGCAGAAGTGGCCATTGGCTTTCAACTTAAATACCCATTTCAATTTTACTGCTTTGCAGCCCACTGGGAGATCAACTAACTCCCATGTGTCATTTTTAGCTAAGGCATCTATCTCATATTGACAGGCCTTCTGCCACTCATCAGCATCTTTAGACTTTAAAGCCTCAACATAAGTAACCAGGTCCCTTCCTATGTAAGCTGCAGCAAACAATTCTGCATGCCCTAGCCGCTGGGCACCAGGTGCCTCAGTGTTATCCTCATTAAAGTACCTTTGATTCAGTACTGGCACACATGCCGATTGCCTGGGAGTGACAAAGTGCTTGGCAAATCCCCCTGGAATCATAGGATCCAGTGGAGACTCTTCTGCTCACTTATAAGTTTGCAAAGCAGAGGGGTGAGGTGGTTGCGTAGAAGGAGGAGGGTGCTTAACAGTAGGCATAGAAGGGGGAAGAGTGCCTTGGGTGGGCGGTGTAGCAGGCCACTCTACTTTGGGTTCAAGTAAATCATCAACCTGATCTTTGTCCTCAGAAGAGGAAGTAGGTGACACTGCATGTGGGAGTAGTGGCAGTGCAGACATGTTAAGTTCTGCATTTGCTGGAATAAATGGAATGGGGATAGGAGGAGGAGATGCAGTAAGCCCTTGGTGTGTCGAGGGCTCAGTCTCTTTGTCTACAGCAGGAAAGCTGCTCTTATCAGATGTCACATCCCTTGACACTCAAATGGAGTGGGTACTTTTATCCCAGAGGCAGTATCCCTTACTACTGGCCTCATACCCAACAAAGACAATGGGCAGTGCTTTCGCGTCTAGCTTATGTTGCTTGTCAGCTGGCACATGCATATATGCCTTGCATCCAAAGATGCGGAAGTATGAGATGTCCGGAACATGACCAGCCTTCCATTGCTCATGAGGGGTCTTCCACCCCAGTGAGTGGATGGAGTGCAGTTGTAGATGTGAACTGCAGTGCTTACAGTGTGCTCCCAAAAGCCATTTGACAAGCCAGCTTGGTGAAGCATGGACATTGCCTTATCCATAATGGTGCAGTTGAACTGCTCGGCCTTTCCATTCTGCTGGGGTGTACCTAGCATCGTTAACTGGTGTTCTATTCCCTTCTTGTTCATGAAAGCTTGGACTGTAGCCCCTGTGTATTCAACACCTCTATCAGACTGTAGGACATGTAGTTTTTTGGAGGTTTGGGTGGTAGCCCAATTAATGTACTTTTTTAGTGCATCCAGAAACTGGTCTTTTGTTTTTAAGAAGTAGACGACTGTGAGGCTAGTGTAGTCATCAATAAAGGTGGCCATGTAGAAGGAGCCATGCAATAACTTGGTCTGCATAGGACCCACTAAGTCTGGATGAACTATTTCTAATGTTTGAGTCACCCTCTTAGAGGAGGATGGGAAGGGTTTGCAAGTGGATTTGCCTGTCTCACAACCATGGCATAATGTAGGTATTGCCATGTCAACACCAGAGAAGTCCATGCCTTGCAAGGTAGAGGGACCATGCTCTTTTAGTGCGCAATAGGACATATGCCCCATGGACTGATGCCAGGTGTGGAGTGTGGTAGACTCCCTATGGTGCATGTTCAGTGCCCTGGTGTCAGAGTCAACCCAGAATAGGTGACCTTCACGGTATCCTGAAGCCGCAACTTTGTTAGCAACAATAATGTCAAAGCCACATGAGTGGAAAGGTATGGCAGCCCCTTTATCCAGAATGGATCTGAGCAATAGAATACGATTTCCTATGTTAGGCACATATATGGCGTCTTTTAGACTGATCCATACTCCCTATGGACTTGTGAAAACAGTGGTTCCCACACCTAACTGTGAAATTACAGTACCCTGCTTATCACTGAGATGTATGGTCCCTTTGACTGATGTGTAAGTGATGAAGTCAGAGCAGTGGGGAGTGATGTGATGGGTTGCCCCGCTGTCCATTAACCAACATGATTTGCTCACAGCACACAAGGAAACACCAATGTCATTGACCTCCTCAATGGAGGCAGTAGTGTCTACAACATGACTATTTATGGCCTTGTTGCTGCTGCTGCTCTCCTGCTTCTTTTTGGCATCTGCCTCATCCATTTTCTTCTCTTGGCAATTGGGCTTGATATGCCCTTTCTTGCTGCAATAGTGGCAGACAAGATCAGTGTGCTTCTCCTTTTTACTGGAGCTGCTTTTGCCTTTGCCTTTCCCCTTGATTGGGGCAATTGCATTGAGGGAGGTGGAGCACCAGACCTATGACCTTCTTCATTCTGAATGTGGGCTATAATTTCACCCAGTTGAAGCAGTGTGGGTTGCCGGCAGCGAGGATGGTGGAGGTCAAGACCTCGTAAGAGTTGGGGAGAGCATGGAGTATGATAAAGCAATATTGGGTGTCAGTGACACCCATCTTGGCATTGGCAAGGTTGATGCAGGACTCATTCAGCTTGGTAAGCTGAGGTCCCATTGGCTGGCTCTCATCCAGCCTAGCTTGTGTGAGTGTGATCCAGTCATTGAAGACAGTGGTGCTACCAGAGACTCCACCATAGAGCCTTTTGAGCTGGTCCCACCTGTCTTTGAGCACAGGTAGGCAGATTTGTTGGAGATCTGGGAGAAGACTCCTGCAGTCATGTAGAGTTGGAAGTACACCTTGAGGTGGCATTGCGTATTGCTCCACTTGTCTACATTAGAGCCAGTAGGGCAGCTCCAGAAACGTAAGTGGTCTTCCACTTTGTAGATTGTCATGATTGCTTCAAAAGTGCCTGACCATTCTGACCACCTGGTACTGTCAAACTGTGGGAGTTTAACTCCCGACGGGATGGCGAAACTGGACTGAAAAGTGTTTGATATGTGCATCAATATAGCTGGCTGTGAGAGGGGCATATTGCCCTGTGCTGTGTTGGAGGGGGTAGCTGGTTGAGAGGACATGTTTGTGTGACTGTGCTAAGGAGTGGTCAGCACAAGTCCCTGCTAGCACACAGGTGTAATGGAATGCTGCCTCCTGTCTGTGGTACTGTATGGCCAGAACACTAATGTGTCCTGCCTCTGCGTGCACTTCTATGTATGGTAGTTATAGTAAGGCTTTTTATAGTAGTCCTGATACCACTGAAGTGCTACCCACAGCTCCAGGGGAGTCATGTCAGAGATGAGCCAGCAGCCACTTCCCTAGAGGATGCAGACGTGAAATGTCTGCTGCTCTAGTGGGTCCACAGAATCTCTGATTAATGCCTAGATGATTGGGTGCATGACTAAGTAGCTAGGGCATGGATATCCTGACTGTGGGGTGTTGCACCCCAGAGGCCGCAATGGGTACTTATGCCAGTCAGACCCACATGCCTAGACTACTGTGTGTCTACTTTGTTTATGTAGTGTGGCACAGTTGTAACTAGGCCCAAGCGCTAGGGGTGTGACTAACCCCCACCTTGTGATAGACCCAAAGCTGCTCCCACTGAAGGGCAGACAGCCAACCATTCACCAGGCCTATAGCCAGTCTGAGCTTCCCCAGACCTGCCTAAGTGCATAGGGTGCTCTACACTAAGATATGATAATGTGTAGTATAGCATGCAAGGCTAGAGGGGGTTTAGTGCATGTCACCTATGCCTAGGTCCATTATGCACCCACGCAAGGTCCTTAAGACCCCAGCACAGACCTAGCCAGGTTGCTTACCCCCATGGGCTCAGCAGATCCTGCTAGTCGGAGTATACGGCAAACAAAGATGTTTACTCACTGTTACAAATGGTGTGAGCAATAGATCTTTGTTGTGGTTGTAAGTTTAGAGCACAGGGCCCATAACCTGATGAAGTGCAGCTGAAGAGAGATATTCACATAGAGAAAGAACTCTGTAGGAGATGATACATCTTGCTCACTCCCAAGGGTGTATTTATAGTCCCTATGGTCTACATATGTCCATAAGCCCTTAAGGGGTGAGTACAGGTGTCCACAATATCACATAATTACAATATTCTACATATGGATGAGTCCGATGAGTCCACACATACCCTGAGCCCTCAGAAGGGGTACACGTAAGTGTAGAACCATGCTAAAAGGTCCATATGTGACTGTAACTACATGATCATAAAGACAGTAGGTAAAGTGTCAATCTGAAACAGTTCGATCATACAATAATCAGGTCAGATAACAAAAAGAAAGTTCTTAGATCAGCCATAAGGGCGTAATCACATTGTTCTAAGGTATTGTACATACATAGGTGTCCATGCAGTCCATGTGCCAACATGTGCTCACTAAGTCCATAATTGTCCTGGAGCATTAAGTGCCCCTTGTAATGTCCAGGCCAGTTCTACCAAACCCCTGAGCATGAGACTGTCTGGTCCAGGCACAGCCTCGCAGATGTTCCATCTCAACAGCCTGTACTCACCCCTTAAGGGCCTGTACAGAAACTGCAGGATGATCTCGTTTTCCTGCCAAAATTGTATCCCCATGGTTTCAACCTGTATGATTTGAAATCAGCAGCTTGAACCCACATGTACCTGTTCAGCACAACTGCAGTAACCTGTCACATTGCACCAAACATAGTGTATGTCATGCAACTTGGAGATGGCACTGAGGCCCTCACTGAAATGTATCGCATGTTTATGTACAATTTGAAATACTTTTGTCATATAAAAGCTGCAATGACACACATTTTACAAGCAAACCATGCCTCCAAAAAAGAATACAAGTGCTCCCAAAGGCCCTCCCAAGAAAGCCAGATGGTCATCCTCTGATGACACAACTCTTACTGCCACTCTCCATGCCGAGCAAGCCAAGGGAAATCAGGCTGATAACAGCTGGAAAGCGTCCACCTGGACTGCTTGCAAGAAGGCTCAAAATGTGTGTTATCTAATCAATGTGACAGTGTGTGTGACTACAGTTTTGAGGTTGGATCCAAGATCAAATCTCAAGGTTTCATCTTGTGTGACATCAACCTGCAGTTTCTGTACAGGCCCTAAGGGTTTATGGACATGTATGGACCATAGGGACTATAAATACACCCTTGGGAGTGAGCAAGATGTCTCATCTGCTACAGAGTTCTTTCTCTGTGTGAACCACCCTCTCAGCTGCAACTTCATCAGCCAGTGGCAAGATGTGTGGAGGGCATAGGGCAGAGTACTGTAGGTCTGTGTAAACTGGGTGTCCCTTACCCATGGTGGTGCTGAAGAGTGGTACCACTCATTGTCAAAGTAATATGGATAATTATTTCTGCAGATTCAACAAAAAGAGTCTTCTTGCTTGTTCAAATTGGCAGGTGCAAAAGTGCAATGAATCAATCCCCGACACTTGAGAGCTTGAGCGGCTGAACCAATTTTTTTCACTTCTGATAGCTGAACTTGGAGTACTCGGCCATCTCGGTGCTTCCTATCCTACATGTCTGAGCTTGGAAACTTGAAGGCGGTGCCGGTGCTTTATTACAGCTTTACCCGTGCATGCCCGAAAGGTCAGTTCCTTCAGTGCTCGCTGCTTTTCCGATGACCCCGCCATTGATGGTACAGTAGATGCTAGCGAGGCTGGCGAGGCCTCAACCCCCCACTTGACAATTCTGAAACGCTGCGTTTCCCGGGCTTTAACCTATGCGTAATCAAAATTCTTCATTCAAAAAAAATGGGAACCTGGGGTGTCTTTCTTTCTTGCTTTCTTTTCTAGCGCGATGAAATACCCTCAATCACTTTGACCATTTCATACAAAACGCGCGCGCGCGCGGACCCCTAATCCGGTCAGTGTGTCTATGCTATGCAAGCTGTTCTTAACGAGTGAGTGTGATGCGGCGTTGTTCCCATTAGCATCTCAACTCAGTTCGTTAAAAAACTTGGGGCAAGTCAAGAGCTAGAGCCTTCATAGCCGTCGGATGAGGAAGGCGCTGCTCGGGGATCAGCTGTGGGACAGGACAACAGCGGCAAGAGGTGTACAGGACAGTACGCGGCTGCACCGCCTGGGCGTCATCGACTCAGATCACTTTGGCGGCTTCGCTAGCTGACTCCAGACTTAGAGAACAAGCAGAGCCCGACGATGACAAGCTCACTGAGATCAGGGCTATATAAACACCAGTCTGCTGCCATACAGCTGGTCCACACAAATCAAGCCTCCTCTCATCTCTTTCTCACCTGCCCAGTGTCAACTTTCATTTCTCAGTCGGTATCTTTTTTCCTTCCGCCCACTCTCTCGCTTCCTTTCATTCCTGACAATGCCTTTCCTGCAAAACAGGTATCACCATCACCGTCATCAACATCCCTCTTTGACTAGGCCCAGTCATCCGCGCGCGTCTTTTCATATATCCGAGCTCTCCACCCCACCAACAACCATACTACCGATCCAACAACCTCTGTGAACGGAACGACTCGCTCGCTTTCACAAATAATGCGTTACTTCACACTATCTTCTTGGCCGCTGTTCTCGCTGCTGCACCTCTGGCCGTGTCCGCCATGCCTGCCCCAAGTGAGTGTTCCTACCCGGTCGCCGCGTCCCTAGGGTCGACCCCGGGCCCAGAGGGACGACGGACTGAGTGATTGACGGGAAAAAAAGAAACAAAAGACTAACTTCTTGAAAAACTTTCCAGGGCCTACTATCACCAGTGCGCCGGCTGTGCCCTCGCATCGTCCCAGGGACATAGAGCTCGACGGTCCAGATCCGGTCGTCTCGTTTTTGCCACCCACGACGCCGGCCGGCATCATCGCCAATGCCATCTCGTTGGTCCCGAACCCTGCTTTCACGGTGGGAGGCGGGAGTTTTAGTATCTGTGGCGGCACCATTTGTCAATGATGTGATGCCCCCTGTGTCGGTTTTCCTCTCTTTTTTTCCAACGCGTCCTTGCATTATTTATGTTTTTTTGGGGTGGTACCGAGCCCATTTGTTATCTTTTTATTTTATTTGATTTCGGACAGACTTTGAGGACGACGCGTGCAGTGGCAGTCGGGCCTATGATATATCATATCATATCACAAACATTTTACGAACGTACACGAACAAAGTATACATAGTATACTGTATGCCATGCAAAGCGACTAGTAGAATGTTCATTGCAATGCGGATTGGTAAAAATAAAAATAAAAAATGTATGAAACCAAGAACAGGTCAAGTTCAGCGCGTGCGCGAATCCCTCCGCCGCCAGTGCATACGGGGAAAAAATGCCTTCCCTTCTACTATTCTGGTGCTGCCATATTTGCTTAATCTTCCTCGCTCTCCTCGCTACTCGAGTAATCGTCGTCATCATCATCTACCGGGACGTCCCCACCAGCAAACTGATTCATCGACATCGGACCCGCGCCGCCCGCACCCCCATCACCGACGCGCGACCCATGACCGATAATCTCCTCTTCCAAATCCTCCTCCTCCTCGTCCCCATCCCCCATCGGTTCGTCCTCCCCGAGCAACTCGCGCTCCAAAAAGTCCAGCCCGTCATCCCCTTCATCATCCTCCATCGAGATCGTCAACATTTGCTGCTGCTGTTGTTGCCCTTGCTGGGACGACGACGACGACGACGACGACGTGTACGGGCGCCGCGGTCTGGCTGTGCCAGTATCTCATCCCACTCGTCGTCCGATTCTGCCGCTCCTCCCGAGGCCGAAGCCGAATTCGCCGAGCCGTTGTACAATCCTTGATGCGCAAGCGGGTCCGGACCGGCAGATGCCGTAGGTAGCGCCAGCGAGAACGACGATGATCCCTGCGCTGGTGCTGCTGTCCCCGTCGTTGTCGACATCCGCCGAGTCGTAGATGCAGTAGAAGGCGCAATCGGACCCCTGATCTCAAAGTCTTCATCGTCACGTTCCTCCAGGGCAGCCCGCTTTGCAGACCCGAGCGTTGACGTAGCCGGCGCTGGCGGGACAGGTCGGGGCCGTGGTTTCGACGACGAGGAGGAAGGTGCCGGTGTCGCAGTTACTGCTGCCGCCGCTGACACGCGAGCAGCCTTGGCAGATTGTGGTGTGGTCGTGGTCGTGGAAGCAGACTTCTTGGATGGCGTAGGACGGGCTTTTGTTTGTTGAACAACTGATTGTGATGGCGCTGGCGGTAGTGGCGGGGCTGCTTTCTGATGCGCGGATGAAGATGACCGGCGCTGCGCCGCGCTGCGGTGTGTAGTAGATGGCGCTACGATGGCGCCACGTCCGTTCGCGCCGCCACCCGCTTCCGCTTCCCCGCCTTCTTGTTGTGCCAGCGCGAAGCTCGGATCGGGTTCGCCGTCGGCGTCTATATCCGGGTCCATGCCCACCCCGGACCCGGCGTCTTCCAGTTGCGCCTCAAGTTCGTCGACGGCCGTGCGCACCGGGGTGCGCTGTGGCGTTTGTGCGGAGGAAGATGAGACGCTGGGTGCTGCGGAGCGGAATCAGCCTGAGGCATTTGGCGGCGTCGCCCGCATGCATAAGCGTGCGCATACACATGCGCGCCGCGCACGCGCGCGCGCGCGCGGTGTGTGCATCGCACGCAATGGACAAGGGATCGAGATGAGAGACGTACGAGAGGTAGTAGGGCGTGTTCGCGGCAGCGCTTTGCCGTCAAAGTTGAGGTTGACGAGCGAGTCGAGTTTCTCCAGCGTGAACGTTTGCGTTGCCTCGTCGTAAATGAGCACACACTCCCATTCCTTCGCGGGCTTCTCGTCGCCCTTGAACACTATCACCTCATTGCTCTAGACAAGGTATAGCATTCTCCCCATCAGCACGTATTGTATTGTCGCGGCAGGGAGGTTGAGGGGGTGAGATGGGGGGGAGGGAAGAGTTAGGGCGGACGAACGTTGGTCGTGGGTCGCTCAACCCTAACCGAGGTCACTTCCTTGCCCGGGTTCACCTCGAGCGTGCCAGGCTTGGAGGGATCTATCGATGCGGGCTTGTGGTTATCTGCTAGACAGTAAGTAATACTATCCGACTGTGCAGGCAGCGGGGCATGTGGGCACGCACATCGAAGGGCATAAAAGTCTCGCTCTGGGAGGGCCTTGCTCCTCTGCGTTGGCGGCTGCCCCTTGCGAGCCTTAAGAGCCTTGGAGAGGGATGAACCTATGCTGACATTATGCCTTCCCGCAGCAGGCATCCAGGAGGAGGCGGTTGCCATTTGGGTGGGGAAGGTTGTGGAAGGGAGCAAGGGGAGAATGACTAGGCCATTCACGCCGGTCATTTGCGGACTGATTGATTGTTCGTTGACATGTTGTTTCACTGCGTTTCCAATAGCTGGAACATGAATATGCTACATGTTGTCGTGCTTGCAATTAATTGTGCCCGCCGTAGTAGCTATATATGTATGCACCTAGGCGGCGGGGCAGGGCGGTAGGCACACACCAACCAACACTCCACCGCCAAATTAATATCACGGATCTTCCCTCTCCTTCACCCTTTTCATTTCCTTTTCCTTTCTCCCCCCTCGCTGTCAGTTCATCCTTGTCTATCTCAGCCTCCAGCTTGCGCCGCTTGCGATTTCGCTTCTCCTCGACCGTCGGTGCTGCCGCCTCAACGGGTGCGATGAACGCCTCTGCGCGCTCGACACGGCGCTTCGCAATGGTTTCCGTTTGCTGTGCATACACACGTCATAGGTCAGGGGTACACAACTGCGAGAAAGAAAACAAAAACGTGCCTTTTGTCTCCGCTCATATGCCTCACGCCGCTTCCTTTCCGTGGGTTTGAGGAAATATTCACCCGACTCCAGCTGCAAATCGATCTGCGTGCGGGTCATGTTGGTGAACATCTTGCCTGGCCCCCCTATTAAGCATAGCAACAAGCAACACACACACCTTCCGTGGAAGTTGGGCAGGAGGAAACGGCGTGTACGGTTTCTTCTCCCGTTTGGTGGTTTTGATGGCCTCTAGACCCGCGGCTGAGCGCTCCGCATTTTTGACCTCGAGTTGTTCATTCTTGCGTGCCGTCTTCTCCGATGTCTTGAGGTGCTTGCGTCGGAACTTGGGCAGAAAGCGCTCCCATGACTCGTTTGCAAGTTTCGGGTCCTTGGCCAATTCACGCTTGATCATCAGCTCCTGTGCAAACACCATTGGCGCAATCCAACCTGTTGATGTAAATGGTGGCGCACCTTGATCCGATAGATTGGGTGGATGTTCTTCATGCAATCTAATACAATGCGGCGCACTTCCTTGAGAGATTTGTATGGTCCCATCACACTGACAGTGCTTCCTTGTACCAACACGTAGCATTGTGTCAGAAGCTCTATAGCCTATTGGGGGTAGACACCACGAAATGGACGTTGGATGGTACGGAAGACCGCGGGGAGCGCACCTTGAGGGTACTGCCATCAGGCCCAATTATGCGCTGCCTCCGCTTGACGAAGCGTTCGTTGTTACGCACAATGTTCCCTATCTTGATGATGTCACAGGCAACGTCATCGTCCAAGATCTTAATGGCTTGCCCAACTGCGACACCTCTCACAGAATCACCACACTCAGTCCAGCATGACATTGGCTGCTCATTCTCTCTGTCTGGTGGTTAGTTCATCTGGTCTATCCCTATCCCTCTGCTGTAAGTGTAGGATGATATCTGCATTGGTGACTGTTGTCTTGGTTGTCTTCTGTGGAGTTCTAATGCCTTGTTAGAATGGCTGTTGGTAGTGGTGGTGCTGGCTGTATTTGTCCTCTGTTTCCCAAAGGAGGAAGGGAATCTAGATGCAAAGGAGTCAATTTGGATACTTAAGATGCATATCCAAAGGAAGGGATGTCTGGAGTGCTGATACACCTTGTATTGCACTTAGTTCATTGGTGTGCCACTAAGCTCATGAATGGAAGGAGCTGCTCCTTTGTGCTGGGTTGCTAGTGCAGAGGGGGTGGTTTTATAGAGCACTGAGAGGTCTGTTACTCAGTGACCTTCATCTGTCTGAAGCAAAGAAAGGCAACGCCTTTCTGAGTGCTTAATGTATGTGTCAGAGTTCAAAGAGTTCCCAATCAGGACTCAGTTTACTATATATGATAGATTAAGTGAAATGTGTCACTAAGTTGCTTAGCAGACCCTAGGGTATGTTCTAGGGCGCAAGTGGAAAAGGGAAGGGGGCTTTGAAGCTTTGGATCACTTGGAGTGTTGCTCTGAGAATATCTAGGATTCACAAGAGACCAAGCTTAAGGCTTTGGTCCCATTCTATGACCGTATTTATATATGGCTATTTAAGTGGAGTTTC
>WTXH01000548.1:0-12654 GCA_022376555.1 Russula compacta | reverse complement strand
TGTTGTAAGGTCATCTTAGAGGTTTCTGAGAGGGTGGTAGCTTTGTAGGGAGGAAGCTAGCTCGCTTGGGTCCCCAGTTAGGCATAGGCCACTTCCCTTCTCTGAAGATTAGATTCTCTTTTTCCTGTGTCTTTGCTTCTTGCTGGATAGCAGCCACATAGTCTACAAAAGTGGTTAGTCCAGGGTGCATCCTTAGAGTCCTTCATCCTAATCCAGGTGGTAATCCTTGGAGGAACATTTGGAGGGTTGCTGGTGTGTTGGGGTGGTACCCTGCCTTTATAGAAAGGGTTCTGTACTATGCTATATAGCTGTCTAGGTCTCCTTGCTTCATCTTTAATTGTTGGAGTGCAGTGGTGGCTTTGGTGACTTTATGGATGTCTGTAAATGCAGCTGTAAAGGCTGATTTGAATGTAGCCCAGTGTATTTCATCTTGAAAGGGTACATTATGGTTGTGGTGTTGATCTTGAAGGTGATCAACTCTATCATAGACCCAGTTGTCGACTAGGGGTCCTCTGATATAGGATAATGCAAGGGCAGCCCTCTTGTATGGGACTTGCATTGTTTCGTTGTCTTCATTGAGTACTCTGTATAGTTTGAATTCCCTTAGGAATTTGTTGCTTTTGCTACAGTCTCCTGTGAATACTTCTGGGGGAGTACCATTCCATTTGCCATTTCCTTGGCCTGGAGGCAGAGCTACTTGTGCTCCTGCTTGTTGTGGACCTGGGGGAGGTCCTCCTGCAGGTGGTTGAGGCTGCTGGGGTTGTTGTGGTGGTGGTACGTTTGCCATAAAGATTTGTATTGGTTGTTGAGGTGGTAACAAGTGTTCTTGTTGATCCAAGTCTATTACTTGGATTGCTGGTCTGGTGTGAAGGGCTAGGAGGTTTATTTGTTCACCTAGTTGTTCTATGTCTATGGGTAGAGGTGGTTCTTGTGCTGGTGGTTGTGGGGCTTCAAGTTGCATGTGGTGCTGGGGTGTTTCTTCATGGTACATTGGTGGATTGGCTTCTTCTGGTGTATGGGGTCGATGGTCAGAGTGATGGTCTGATCCTTGTTCTTCTTTGTCATCTGAGTTGTCTTCTGTGTGTTGCGAAACCCTTGGTGAGTGTAGATCAGTGTTCTCTGTGTTCTTTGCTTCTCTTCTCTTGCAGTAGTTGCTGGGGCAGGCCATCAGTATCCTACAAAAAACTTTTTAGACCTTGTGCAAGGTTGTGCAAGGTTGCACAACATTGAAAAGGCAAAAAGTTGGCAAGGCTAAGTGCTAGGTTATTTTAATCACAAGTTTGTATTATTTTTGCTCTGAGGACGTGGGCAACCCATAAAGTCTGCAAGGTGCAAGATGAAAAGTAGGAAAATGATGGTCAATTTGTTAAGCAAAATTATAAAATCTACTTGAGAATGATCTATGCATAGGACTAGAAGCAGGGTCAAAATGGGAAACCGAAAGATAGATTAAAGGAAAATATAACATGATCAGGTATAGATTGGGAGTGGAGACTTGAAGGATGTGAAAATGAAAGAAATGTAGTTCTAAATTGATGCTTTGTTGTTGCAGGGGAAAAAAAGCTATGTGGGCTGGCATCAGGTAAAATTGGTGGGTTCCAAAAACTGAATACACACCGTTAAACCTGAATCAGTAATGGAAGAATTCAATCTAAAAAGATATAGCAAGTATGGGATGGCTTTGTCTCAAAGACAGGAAATGCACATTATTGAAATTATTCATCATTGGATGCTTTTAGGGGCTGCTGGGAATGTAGAGGTTGTGGTGGTTCTCGCTCAACGAAGTCAGGATAATCTCCTCTTTTGGCTGCATTTCCAGCACTCCAAGACCATCCAAATCATGTCCCAATGACACTGCATGAGTTTCTTGATATTATCCATATAATTGTCAACAGTAAGACCATAATTGTCATGTGAAAACATTTTTTGCAGAACCTTCCGACCAGTGTGATAAGCAGTGAATGCATGCTCGAGCTGTTAATAATAATTAATTCATAATTGAGAATGGTCGAGAAACAACATACTGCCATAATTGTGAGAGCTAAGGCACCCTTCATATTGCCTTAATCCGTCACTATCGATCCACTCAAGGCTTTTGTGAACTGACTCAGAACAGAATATATAAGTTCTGATTCATAGACTCCCTCTGGGCCTGTAATATATCAAAAGGGTGCCAGCAAAAACAAACTCAAGACAGACAAACCACGAAACCCTCAGATCCAGGGATGGTTGCCCCAATTGGAGAAGGTGCTTTGTAAATTATGGCCCATTGATATCCATTGTATTTGGCATATGCAGAAATCTTCTTGGCATTACCATTATAATCCAGCTGACTGAAAAAATCATTGACAATCTTCATAGCTTTGATGGCAAATTGCGAGTGTTTTTTGGTGACTCGGCTTATTGCTGTTGGCATGTGTCAGTACAAATAGAAGAAACAATAATTTTTCGGACACACAGTCTGGCAGAGATCGTCATTCCACTTCACCTGATATTTGGAACCAGGGTGAACAAGATCCACGACACTTTGAATCCATGCCACAATTTTCTCACCCTTTGAGAAGTCCTGGAATGGTTGTTTGGAGCAGTATAAATTGTTGTATAGCATTGGTAGGAATGTTGAAGTCCACGTTGTACCAACAAATTCTGGTATGCCACCATCTTCTGCTGTGGGCTCGGAAGGACCGTTAGCTTCCAATTTGACTGGTTTTGCTGGAAACGGTGCATTGTTTTTTTTCCTTTCCGTGACTGCTTGTACTACCATTCATTGGAGTCTCACTGGCGGCCTTACTACCACGTTTGGCTTTCGCTATCAGTTTGCAGCTCCAGATTTTGAATTAGTGGCTCTAGGTACCTCGCTGACATCCATAGCATCCTTAGGAGTCGAAGAAATTCCTTTCGTGGCACTGACTTCGCTGCAGCTTTGGTGACTTTGGGTTTGGGCACAGGTTTATCAGATTCATTGTCTGAGTCATCAGGATGTTAACCATCTTACGTCATATATAACGTGAGTACCAAGATCGCACAGGAGAATAGATCAACACTAACTGCATTTTTTCGAATGAGTTTTCATGGGTCATGGCTAATAGGAGTTGGCAGTCGAGTTGCTGTGGCATCCTCATCACCAAGCCCTCCCAAAGGTGAGGAAGTGCGATCGTCAGGAATGTTTATCCTTGGTGACCTTGGTTTCTGTCACTCTCATAGATACCTTGTTGTGCAGTTAGGTTACAAGGCCACTCATGATGTTATCTTGTTTCAGTTTCTTCGATCTGTTCAGTCACAAGATATGATCAGCGTGGGAATGAAGGGTGATGTATGTTGACCATTACCGCCTTATCAGCCTTATCATTGTCAAGTTTCCTCTTCTTTCCCTTGTCCTCATCAATGCAGCAAGCTCCTTTCTCTTAGCTTCAACTGTGGCCCTAGTTTCACCACGTGCTGGTTTTTTCTATGGATGAACGTGGCTGTCAGTCTTGCAAAGTATGGCTGATTTATAGGTACACACCTTCCTGGAACCAGCTTTCACCTTCGAATTCACCTTATCTTTCTTCCCTCCATTGTCACTATCCTCACCCTTGCTCTTACTTTCTTCATCTCTATCTGTGTTACCCGACTTGAACTCCAACTCTCCATTATGCTCCATATCATCTTTACCCTCCGGCAACTGGCTTTGCTCTTGGTCTTCCAATTCAACCTTACCAACATCATTAGACCATGCCTTCTGTCATGGTGGACTATTGGGACGCTTATGCTTACTAATCTTCTTGCCTTATACGTACATATCTCCCACAGTCTGGCTGGAGTCGTCACCACTTCCCCCCCTTACCTTACACTACTGCTATTACACTCTTGCCGATCCCTTCTGCTGTTGTGTTGCCTCGGCTTGTTACAAAACTACTTACACTAATCTGCCGATGGTTTTTGTGGCCTTACTGCCACTGAAACACGTCAGATGCTGCCAAAGACTCTGCCTAAATAGTTGTGTATAAATATGCTCATAGAAGGGGACCAAAGCCTTAAGCTTGGTCTCTTGTGAATCTTAGACATTCTCAGAGCAATCCTCCGAGTGATCCAAAGCTTCCCCTCCATTTTTCCCTCCCACTTGTGCCCTAGAACATACCCTAGGGTCTGCTAAGCGACTTAGTGACGCGTTTCACTTAATCTACCATATATAGTAAACCGAGTCCTGATTGGGAGCTCTTCGAACTCCGACACATACATTAAGCGCTCAGAAAGGCGTTGCCTTTCTTTGCTTCAGACAGACGAAGGTCACTGAGTAACGGACCTCTCAGTGCTCTATAAAATCACCCTATCTGCACCAGAACACCCAGCAAGAAGGAGCAGCTCCTTCCATTCACGACCTTAGTGGCATACCGACGAACTAAGTGCAATACAAGGCGTATCAGCACTCCAGACATCCCTTCCTTTGGAAACTCGTCTTGAGTATCCAAATCAACTCCTTCACATCTAGATCCCCTTCCTCCTTCAGGAGATAGGGAACAACAGCAGCCAGCACCGCCACTACCCACAGCTGTTCTAACAAGGTGTTAGAACTCCACAGAAGATGACCAAGATGACAGTCACCAACGCAGATATCATCCTACACCTACAACAGACAGATAGAGACAGGCCCGACGCCCTACCCCTCATAGCAAGAGAACGAACAGCCAAGGAGGCTGCCAGACAGAAATATCGACAGAACCACCACGCTCCGTCCAGCATGACACCTTCAATACATCCTGTAGGCTCCAAACTGCTTCTGCCTCCTCAGCCTCAGCCTCCATATCCTCCTCCATTTCCATTTGTGCCAACAACTCCAGCTTGGCTTGCTCTGCTTTCACAAGTTGGGCTCTGAGCTCCTCTTTGTGGGCATTGGCTTCTGCAACTTCCTTGGAAGTGTGCCTTGGTTTACTCTTATCAGGAAGCCCAGGGTGCTGGTCATGGTTATGATCTGGAAGTGGCAAGTGTTCAGGAACAACCTTGTGGCCTCAAGGCTTTCATTGTGGTGCCTTGTCACCATCAGCTTTGTGGCTAGTGTTGGTGGGCTGCTCTTGCCCTTTTGGTTTCTTGGTAGCCTGTGTGCTGCCTGATGTAGATTTTCACTTGTTTGGTGGTGGAGCTGATATCTTTGTCGTCATGGTATGTATTATGAACATGTGGAAACACTTATGTTGGTGAGTTGTTTCCAAGCTAGGTTGGCTCACTGTACTGACAAGGGTATTCTTATCAGCTGCTAGAATGTTATCTGCACACATCAGCAGGTTTGATAGAGCACTGAGTCACTATGTGCCTACCATCTGCAGTGGTATTATCTTCATCGACCCTTTTCTGTTTTCAAGTTTGTGCTATGGTGGGAGGTTGTTGAATGGGGTCGAAGTGTTGTGAGGAAGTGGTGACATGGCAAGAAAGAGACTTGGTGAAATTTTGTTTTCAGTTTACTGATGTTTTGTGCATGTTGAGAAATTGAACCAAGTCTGTTTCCCGAATAATCCTCCCTATGTCTGTTATTTCCTTGCAATGCCTCCAACATTTCCATCACACCAGGTGGTCTATTTGTGCTCTCAGTGTGGAAAGAAATGTCTCAGCTCATGGGGGCTAACACAACATATGAATGCTTACCATCGAGCATGTTCACCAGACTCCAGTGACAATGACATGGAAGACTATTCTTTACTTACAGATATCACTCAAAGCTCAATGGTATGTCTCTCTTGAGACAACAACAGCTGTTGGCTCTAATGTATATGCAGCATGGCCTTGTGATGAGGCTGGCAATGACCTTCCTCCATATTCACCACCACCTCCCATTCCACCTCAGCATGGTAATTCCGGACCATGGCATCCTTTTGAGGATCACATTTCATTTGACTTTGCATCATACCATTTTGTTGAAGTTCAAAGCTCTGCAGATAAAATTGAACAGGTGCTCAACCACTGGGCTGCATCAGTGTTAAAACATGGTGACACAATCCCCTGGTCCAATGCAGAAGAACTCTACAGCACCATTGATCAGATCCAGCATGGAGACTCGCCATGGAAGACATATAGAATAAAATATCAAGGACCCTTGCCACAAATGCCTCCAAAGTGGATGACAGAAATGTATGAACTGTGCTGCCAAGATACACAATGCGTCCTTCATCAACAATTGTCGATGTCAGATTTTAAGGATAAAATTAACCTCACTCCATATCAACAATTCAATTCATCAGGCAAGTGGGTATACTCAAACCTGATGTTGGGTGACTGGGCTTGGAATCATGCTGTAATACTCTGATATCCCTTTGACATTTCTGCTGCCAATGCAAGGGCCCTCTAGGATATTATCGCAGAAGATCTGGCTACTCATGGTTCTATGTTTGTTCCTATCATCGCAGGCAGTGACAAAACTACTGTCTCAGTTGCGACTGGTCATCAGGAATACCACCCGGTATATATGTCACCAGGCAATGTGACCAACATAGCCCGCTGTGCATATGGTAATTCTGTGCTACCCATAGCATTTTTACCCATTCCAAAGAGTATATTTTTTTGGATTCCACTGTACTTACTGTCTCTTACCCTATTTTCTCTAGCAAAATGTAGGCATAGAAACACCGTACCATTTCAAAGATTTGCCCGCCAAATGTATCACACCTGCCTCACATGTGTTTTTGAACCCCTTAAGCCTGGAATGACGACACCAGATGTTGTCCATTGTCCTGATGGCCATTTTCAGTGGGAAATATATGGAATGGGACCATATATTGCTGACTATCCTGAACAGGTTTGGCTTGCCACACTTGTTCAAGGATGGTGTCCAAAGTATGTCCACAGCTCTCCTACATGTATTTTCACTTATTTCAGGTTGTCTCCCAGGTGCGATGCCCCTCCACATAACTTAGATTCACCAGAGGCATGTCCAAGATCCCACAAGAAGACTGAAATGTTAATTCAATGCTTCAACCCTGGAATCCTGTGGGACAGCTATGGTATTCATTCCGACGTTGTGGTAAGGCTTGACACTTCGTTGGTTGCTATGGACTAAGTGCCTGACTTGGAACCCTTAGCCATTTACAGAGCATTTCCCTTGAGCTGACATTCATGAACTTTTGTCGCCAGACCTCTTACACCAAGTCATAAAGGGTACTTTTAAGGATCATATAGTAACTTGGGTGAATGAATATCTACATATTGTTCATGGTGAGGCTTGAGGTAATGAAATTATTGATGACATTGATTGGAGGTGTGTTGGTAATATCCTTGACAACTCTTGTAACTGACAAGTCATTTCCCAGGATTTCCCTGGTCCCTTCATTTCCAGGCCTTTGTTGTTTTCCCGATGGCTGTGATTTTACCCAATGGACAGGTGATGATTCAAAAGCCTTGATGAAAGTGAGCTTCTACATTTTATACTCACACCAGGGGACTATTTCCAATGATTTGATGCTCAGGTCTACATTACCGCCATTGCTGGTCACGTTCCATCAGAGATGGTGAAGTGCATTGCAGCATTTCTTGACTTCTGTTATATTGTGAGAAGAAATGCCATATGTACGGATACCCTTGAGAGAGCTGCAGATGCACTACGCCAATTCCATCAGTATCAGGACATCTTTATCCAAACTGGAGTTTGTCCTGACACAATTTCACTCCCTCGCCAACACTCTTTGAAACACTACTTGTGATCTATTTGACTCTTTGGCTCTCCAAATGGTCTCTGCTCATCAATCACTGAATCAAAGCATATCCCAGCCATCAAGAAACCTTGGTGACATTCAAGCCATTTTAATGCATTAGGCCAAATGCTGCTCACAAATCAGTGAATGGATAAGATGCATGCTATCCGGTGTATCTTCACTGATAAAGGCATGATGGATGGTACAACTCTCTCATATACTGCCAGAATGCTCTGTGGTGAAGAGCCAGCGCCACCTGCCAATACTTTGAATGATGAAGATGACATGGATGACCATGGAGCAGTCCGAGGGCCAAAGGTTATGGCATTTGTTGTGCTGGCAGCAATAGCAGGTAAAGCACTGTCTGTTCAATGCTTTTCAATTTTCTTACAACTGTCAGAACGTGGCTACCCAAGGTACCTGTCTGATCTAGCAAAACACATCAATCAACCCAAGCTTCCTGAACATATACGGCACTTCTTGTATGATTAGCTCAATCCAGATTCAGCCAATTTTGGCACTGATATGCCACTTGACAAGTGTCCTTTTTTCGATGGCCATGTATCAGTCTACCACTCTGCAATGGCTCACTTTTATGCCCCCTGTGACCTATGTGGAGCAGGTGGTATGTATCATGAGCGAATACGCTCTACACCATTGTGGAGGGGTGAGTATGCTTGCAGGGATACCGTCTTTGTGGAGACAGACCCCACACTTTCCGGAATGCCAGGAATGGTCATTGGTCGGGTTTTCTTATTTTTCTCATTCACATTTCGAGATGTATTCTATCCTTGCGCTCTCATCCATTGGTTTGAACATGTGGGTCAGGGGCCTGATAGTGATACAGGGTTATGGGTAGTAAAGCTGGAGTATGAGAGAAATGGTTGTCCAAGTCTCACAGTTATTCACATCAACTCCATCCCTGTCACCGGCGAGAGCAGTGACACTTAGACGTTGTCAATATCCACAATGCTAGTGAAAGCGTCGGATAACTCAGCGGGTGCGCCCACTATGTTTGGTGGGAAATAGCTCTCGTTACTCCTCAACGACTTGTTGATAGTGCTCGAGCTAGAGTCGACGTTCGGGGTGCCAGCAACGTGAGGCACACAAAGAATAAAGCACAAGAAACCTAGGAAGGCGAAACAAGCCACGGTGTCTCCTAGAGACAATAGCGCGGAAGTCACTACTCTTTGTTAGACAAGGAGACTTGACTTGGAGTCTCGTCTCTGTATGCGCATGCATACAAATACTACTGTACATGATGACTACTGCTGCTTACTCGACCATATTCTAGTCATCCGGCTAACTAATATGCTGACTGAGGAATGACAAAGCCCACTGACATACGATGACTAAAGTCCGACCTGTATTACCAACCCCAGGCCTAGACAGGCCTACCACACCTGGGGGTCAAACGCACCCTCACATGCCGTCAGCGGTTCTCTTGCTCCCGCGCAAGCCGCTCTGTGACAATCCCACATACTGCCCATTTGGCTGGAGTGTACGGCTCTGGTTTGGTGCCTGAAGATATACATTTCTCTGACTCACTTGACATTTTCAGGACATACTTTGTGAATAGCTATGCCGATCACCATATGAATGAATTCCTCAGTTAATCTTTATATTATTATATTACTACTTATTTTATCATCGAGCATTGTTGCCTTTTTGACCTTTTTGACCTTGCGACCTTGCAACAAGTCAAAAAGGTGCAAAAAGGTGCAAAAAGGTCACAAGAAATTTGTGAGATTCCTGATGGGGTTAATGTGATGCAAAAGGGGCAGTAGTCTGGGTGGTAAGGATCGTCTATTAATGGGTAGCCTGTTCCTGCTGCTCCATAGTCGATTCTGTCTTAGTTGTAGGCCCAATAAAGGTTGTCAATGTCTCTGGTGAGGGTGTACCAATGTCCTTGAATAAATTCGACTGGTACTCTTCGGATTGTGCTGGTGTGTTCACTTGGTACATCAAGGTTGTATCCTTTGTTTGGTCCTTGGACAATCCAATGGATGTTTTGTCTGGTGATATGTGGTGGGAGATTTGGTTCTGATCTTTGGTCGACACGGACCCTTGTACTTCCTGGGAAGGCTCTAGGATGGATGTAAGGTTCTCTTCTGAATTTGTCCGTGGTGGCGGATATCGTGGGTAGTAATAGGTGTTGGTTCTACTGTTGTATACTCTTGACAGTATTATGTGTGTATTGTGCACAGGGATTGGGTTGTTCAGTGGATAGCCATCTTGGCTTTCTGGTAAGCTTAGTCTGATGTCACACTAGGATGTCACATGTCTTAGTGTGAGGGTTCAAGTTTGGTTTGGTTTGGGTTGGAGTTTGGATGCCTTGTCCAAGTCTGGTTTCTGGTATGGTCGGAGGTTTGGAGTTCTGTCCTTAGAACTTGTATGGTTGTGGGTTCTGAATGGCACATAGCAGCACCAGCTGTTCTGTTATCACTCTAGGAAGTGATGTCTGGAGGTGCAATGACATCTTGTATTGCACTTAGTTCATTGGTGTTCACACTAAGGTTGTGAATGGAAGGGGTTCTGGTGTCTTGTAGGAGCAGCTCCTGGTTGCTACTGGTGTGTCATAGTATGTGCATGTATTACAGAGGTTGTAGTATGCGACTTGTTCATATAGATGAGTAGAGTTCCTTTACTAGTGGCCTTCGTATAGACAGCTAGAGTTCCATTACTAGCAGCCTTCAGGTTCGGGTTCTGGGTGGGAAAGATGGTGTCTTTCTGTCTGAGTTGTTCAGAGTTTCAAGTGAAGAGCAAATGCGGCTCTAAGTCAGTTTAGCAGGCCTTAGGGTACATTCTAAGGTGCAAGAGGATGGTTTCAATGGTTCTTAAGCTTAAGTTCACAAGATGATGAACTAGAAGTCCTGTATTATACAAGAGACTAAGCTTAAGGCTTGAGTCTCGTTTTGGGGGCTTTTATAGGCCCTGTGGCTACTGTACAGTAAGTACATATGACTAAGTAGAGGGATGATGCATCTCTATGGCATTGTACTAAGCATATATGACTACAAGATAGTAAGCATGTATGACTAAGTAAGTGGTGATGCATTCAGATGGCATCCTACTAAGCCTATATGACTAAGAGACTGGATGATGCGTTTAAGCGGCATCATGAGACTGTGAGACTATGAAACACAGCTGCATATTAGTCTGAATGTATTAGTAATGAGCTGAGGCAACACAACATAAAGTGGAGGGCAGTGAAGTGTAATAGAGGTGTGGTAATATATAGGGATGGATGTGGAAGGGGCTCCCTGCCAGTCCATGAGAAAGCGAATACTATATATAGTAAAAAATGATGTAAGCCTAAATAGTCCGGCAGTTCATAACACCACATGCGTATGCCAATTCAGGCCTCATTGAAAAGATAAAGCCCACAGGCACCAAGTCTCAAATGGAAAACTCAGACATCCCTGTGATTGGTGGACTAACTGATGAGGATGCTTCTGCAGAGTGCTCAGCTGATTTTGTAGAGAAGCCACCCAGCTCTCCAGCTATCACTGTCAAGTTCCCTAATAATCTCAAACATGATAAGACCAGGAAGAATCATGTATGTGCAACATGCTACCTATCATCTATGCTGACTTTCTCTTGTTAGCTCATTGTGGAAGCACAGTCTATGAAAGAGTCTGATAAGAAAGTGAGCATTCAGTTTCATTGATGTGTCATATTTCATTAGTATTGATGTAGATCAAGCAAACAAAGAAGATGAAGCAGGCCAAAGTGGTCAAAGCAGAACCTCAAGCTCAAGACCATAAAATCCATGCAACATCTGATTCTAGCAACCAGCCCTGCCCCAGTCTTCCCAGCTGGATCAGATTTGATTGGGTGAAGAAATTCTTTCTAACACTCACTCATCTTCTCTATGCATTGACCAGCCTTTTCAGTAGTTTACTTGTGATTCTGCTGCTTTCTTGGAGGATGTACATCAGATCATGGCAGTGGTATATCCACAAATTGATTATGAAATTGGTCTGAGGGACCTCATCTTCATCACAGTGCAATCAACTAATATCACCATTACCTTTATTGTACACTTATTGTTACAGACTGCCGGACTCCTTATGCTTACCTCATTTCTTACTATATATAGTATTCACTTTCTCATGGACTGGCAGGGAGCCCTTTCCACATCCATCCCTATACATTACCAAACCTCTATTATGCTTCACTGCCCTCCACTTTATGTCGTGTTGCCTTGGCTCATTACTAATACTTTCAGACTAATATGCCACCATGTTTCATAGTCTCACAGCCTCATGATGCCCTTAAATGTGTCATCCAGCCTCTTAGTCATATAGGCTTAGTAGGATGCCGTCTAGACGCATCATCCATTTACTTAGTCATATGTACTTACTGTACAGTAGCCACAGGGCCTATAAAAGCCCCCCAAAGCAAGACTCAAGCCTTAAGCTTAGTCTCTTGTATAAATACAGGACTTCTAGTTCATCATCTTGTGAACTTAAGCTTAAGAACCATCAGAACCATCCTCTTGCACCTTAGAATGTACCCAAGGCCTGCTAAATCAACTTAGAGCCACATTTGCTCTTCACTTGAAACTCCAAACAACTCAGACAGAAAGACACCATCTTTCCCACCCAGAACCCGAACCCGAAGGCTGCTAGTAAAGGAACTCTAGCCATCTATAAGAACAAGTTGCATACTATGACCTCTGTAATACGTGCCACATACTATGACACACCAGTAGCAACCAGGAGACCGCTCCTACAAGACACCAGAACCCCTTCCATTCATGACCTTAGTGTGAACACCAACGAACTAAGTGCAATCCAAGACGTCATTGCACCTCCAGACATCACTTCCTCTAAGTGATAACAGAACAGCTGGCACCGCTACACACCATTCAGAACCCACAACTGTACAAGTTCTAAGGACAGAACTCCGAACCCCAAAACCTGACTTTGGACAAGGTGTCCAAACTCCAAACCAAACTGAACTGAACCATACCAGAAACCAGACTTTGGAC
>WTXH01000547.1:0-12661 GCA_022376555.1 Russula compacta | reverse complement strand
GTGTTGCCTGCCTGCTCCACCCGTCCGCTTGACTCGATTCCGTTCTGCCCCCTATTTGTTTCTTCGGGGTTTGTGCGATTCGATGGTATGGTGGTATGGTCGATGTGTCGGTGCGTTGGTTGGTGTAAACATATGTGCATGCTCGCTTGCTTCTGATCATCACAAACCCTTGCCTTTGCTTGACATGCCTTTTTTCTTTTCATCGCGCGTCTGCGTTGTTTGTACTATCCGTCCGTCTAGTCTCCGACCCCCCCTTTCCGATGATCCTCATTTCCCTCATTCATTGTCAATGCCACTTGCGCCTTTGTGTAGACCATATTCTGATTTTTTCTAGTCACTCGCCACCTCCTGCATGTCGTGTCTGCCGTGGACCCCGCCATTCCTTGTACACCTCCGTTTTTTCTTCACCTTACTTCATGCCTTATTGTCGTCTCCCCCTATCGGACTAACTTAAACGTTGTCAATTCCCAAGAGAAAAAAAGAGGGAGCGTATGTACGCTAACCTTTTTTTTACTTCCTACCTTTTACATCAATCCACCACCACCAACCAGCACCCAATAACCAACCAACTTTGCATTGATCGAGTCAACTGTCACTTCTCTATTATTGTTTTTTTCTCTCTCTCTTTCAAGGTTCTCTTTTTTCTTCTATCCTCCTTTCACAATTTTTACAAAGTACAAGTACGAGTACCTACCCTTTGTGTGCGCCGCCGAATTATCAGCATATATACAATGATAACTTTATAACAACAGTTTCAATTCATCTTTAAGACCAAGATGGTCCCGTCCATCCCTCTTCCGATATCTTACAAGTCCACGCACGTGGCATTCATTAAATTCGCACATGCAACGTTATCACCGCACCCCCCAATCATTCTTCTGGTCTCTCTTCTCGACGAGCGCGCAAATTTTATTTTACTTTCTAGTTGGGAAAATTTTTTGAACAGGAACAGTACTCCTGGTAGCACTGTACTTTTCTTTGTTTTCTTAACTCCCCCTTCCCCCCCCCCCTTGCGCGGAAAAAAGAGAAAAAAGCAACTAATCTCTTTTTGACTACTTACCTTACCTACAGTTATAGTAAGTAAAAAGTAGTGGTAATATATACAGTATAGTTAGCTTTATAGCTCGCCATGGCAAGAACCGTGTGAACCGCCCCAAACTAATGGAATGACAGCCTGACCTGGGCCTGTCAAGCATGTCAAGGTCAAGGCTCAAGGCACTCAGGTCCTTTCTCAGGCTTTCTCTCAATCTCCCCCCAAAAAAAAAAAAAAATAATGTGGGGGAGGACTTTGTACTCCGCATCATGCCAGTGTGTTGCACGTCATTCCCGCGGCGGCGTGATCAGTGGTTGGTGTCTTTCGTCGTCGTCGTCACATTTGTGTATGTTGTGATCGTGTCGTCTTACTGTAAACTGGGCAAGTTATCAACTCGGGGAGTTAAGGTGTTGTTGAACATCGTTTGAGCTCGACGAGGAGTTGTCTCGGATCTCTGGCTGGCCATTTGTTTTGTACAAAGACGAAAGGAAAAAATAAAATAAAAGAGAACTAGGACAGATATCACGATCAAAGGGGAGGAGGGGGGAGGGAAGAGAGAGAAACCGAGAATATTGTAACGGTAGGGTAGGTTGGTGGGTTAAAGAAGATTGTGAGTCGGTCAACCGGTCAACGTGTCAACTCTCGCGTTGGGTGGTACGTTGACGGAATTGCGCAAACGCCATGTTTTGCTCGACGCTTGGAGCCGGAGCATGGGCGCCTGGGCCGCCGATAGGAGGTGGCGGTCCAGCAGCTGCTGGCACGACCGCCGGCGATTCCGTCCCCCGTCGGCTCGCACTGGGACTATCCGACGTCGACGTCACACCACCTTCCGGCGACGAGTCAAACATCTCAACTACAACAGGGAGGAACCGGGGGTAGCACCGGCGGCGGCGGTCGGGGTGGTAGCAGTGGCAGCAGGAATGGTGGCAGTGGTGACGTCACTGATATTGTTATCGTCGGCTTGGGGGAGAATGTAAAACCTGCCTCCGGAGTGGGCGACAAGGTTGATATAGTAGAGCTGGAGGACCTCGCGGGTGCAGGCGAGGCGCCAGTCGATAGCGGAGAGGAAGGCGCGCTCGAGGCGAGAGAGCTCGACAGGGGCGAGGCCGCCGACGCGCGAATAGTGGGCGTTGGTGCAAAACGCATCGCAGTGGGATTTGGAGGAGAGGGAGACGGCGGAGATGATGAAGCGGTGTACGGTCAGGGAGCATATCGTGAAGGTCGGCTCACGCGCGCAGATCTGATCGATGTAGTGCAGGATGAGGAGCAGGCAGGTTTTCTGCTTGAATGAAAGCGTCGCACGACATTGTGCAGAATTCGGGAGAAATCAACGTGACATACGCAGGGAAGGGTGAATTTTTTTTGACATATACACGTATATGTAGGATAAATATATGTAATTGCCAGTCAGTTTCGTTATTGGTTTGGCGGTTTGGATAGAGGAGAGCGAGCAGAAGGGTAGAGGAGAGGTGTGGGAAAGGGGATGGGGACGGGTTGGGAGGCAAGGCGGGCAAGGACAGAACACACCTCGAGATTGGTGAAGCGCACAATGCGCCTGAGATAGTCGAGGATGGAGATCTGCGGTACAGAGGCAGAGTGGAAACGCGAAATGCTTTCTCTGGGAGTGTTATCATCAGATCGGGATAACACATACGTCCGCGGACACCCAAAAAAGGAAATCAAAGGTAAAGCCAAGGCGATGATGATCAGCTACAGCGTCCCGGCCATAGGGGAGATGACACTCACGGAGAGAGCGGGATACGGTCGTTGATGGATATCAGGCGGTCGAGCATGAGTGCTGTTTCGTACTCGAGTCAGCTCTCTTTGTCTGTGGGGAACGAACGAATCGGCCACTCGCACGTACCGATGAGCTGACAGAGAGCATCGATATCGGCATCCTCGTAGGCGGGCGGTAGACCGACCCTGCGTGAGGATTCCATGCACCCATCGCACTGAGCCCGTCGTACAAGAAGGATCTCGTTTGTCGGACGACGTAGTTAGTAAGTAGTTGGGCGTTGGTCCTGGTCTGGCCAAGGCAATAAATAAATGGCCATCGAATAAAGATTAGAATTCCACGGAATTTCAAATTCGCATATCCCCGGCCCCGGCCGGCGCAGGGCCGCACTGCCGGTCATCAGTCAGGTGGAGTCCCGTATTCTTCTACTGTACAGTTCTCCAGTCGGGGTGTGAACCTTGTTTCTCCGTCTCTCCACCCATTCATTCGTCGCCTTTGATTAACAGGCCCAGTAGCTTCAAGACTATTTCCATGGCCCCAAAATCGTACGCCGAGGCTATATTTGACTATATTCTTTGTGCTGATATGCTCGGTGCACTCGCAGGACCCTAACGAAATCAAAATCATCTACCTCCGAGCGACGGGTGGCGAAGTCGGTGCATCGTCTGCGCTTGCACCTAAAATCGGACCTCTCGGTCTTGTGCGTGTGCCCTATCGCTGCTGGCGAATACGTCTTCTTAGCCCTTGTGCCTCCCTTTCAGTCCCCCAAGAAGGTCGGAGAAGATATCGCGAAAGCAACCACCGCTTGGAAAGGCCTACGCGTCACCGTAACAGCTCACCATCCAGAACCGTCAGGCCCAGGTCTCTGTCGTACCTTCCGCTTCCTCCCTCGTCATCCGAGCGCTCAAGGGTACGCTTACTTTTTTTTCATCCTTTTACCCTTGGGAAATTGCGCCCCCGCAGAGCCCCCACGAGATCGTAAAAGGAGAAGAACATTAAGCACACTGGCAACATCGCGCTCGATGAGATCATTGAGATTGCACGAACTATGAAGTACAAGTCACTGTCGAAGGATCTCGCTGGAGGCGTCAAGGAAATCTTAGGCACCGCCCAGTCCGTAGGCTGCACAATAGACGGCCGCCCTGCACACGACATTATCGATGCTATCAACGCTGGGGAGATTGACGTGCCGGATGAATAGGCATGCCGTTGGTACAGCGGGTTGGGGGTTGCAGTATACTGTGTGTTGTTTTGTTATTTCCCTCCTTGCACTATCACGACGCCATTGAACAACGCCATTTTGCTTACGGAAATCTTTGTGCGCTGTGTGGCCCAAATACAAGCCTCCGCTTTGCGAGTCGGTTTTGCATCCCGTTCCAAAATCTTAGTATTTGTCTGCATGCCCAGGGCTCGATAATTCCTTGACGTGCCAAGCTCTCGCCAAAGTTCAGAGCCTGCGCACCAACATTGTTCGTGGCTGTGCTTCTTTGTGCCCGAACTTGTCGAAAAGCACCGGAAAGAGTAGGTACTTCTATTGAAAAGAAGCTAAAACCATTCAGGGACGACGTTCTATCGCGAAGGCTCATTGGGCAACACAACACTTCGAACGTTATCCCCCCTCCGCTTAGCTCATGGAACAGTCCCCTAGATTCACCGAGCGAAGAAATTTGGGGAGCGTGGTTTAAACCGGGTACGCTAGTCACGAGGAGGCCGGTTTAGGAATCCCAATATATTGTCGAAGCACATGTGTTCCGAGCCTCGCACATCTCGAAGGTCACAACGCAACGGGTCAACAATTTTCTCTTCGTGACACCGATTATACTCCACATATCTTAATGAGAAGGAGCAGGCAGGTGAGGGGTGTAGGGATAAAAAGGTGCTGTGGAGAGAGAGAGGCCTTGTGGACCTGTGACAACACTCCTGGGAACCCACACCAGATCTTCTAGCATTGCTTACTTGCTCCCACATGGCATACCCAACTTCGACGACTGCCGCCGGGTTGACAGGTCTGTTATCTTGGTTTGTGCAGGGCATCTTGGGCTTGACTTATTGACGGCGCCGCAGGAAGCGAGCTTTCGTTCTCGAGATGGCTTTTTTCCTTTTCGCTCGTCACGACTCTGTTCTTCACCTGTCAGTGGAACGCCTTCGAGGGCTCACCCTCGACTCACTGTTTTTAATTTCGCAATGGGCTGACACTTCTTCCACCTATAGGGGGGTTCGCGTATGGCGTGAGTTTGTGGCGTTTTTATTTCAAGGACTCCGGCTTTGAATCAGCTGATGACTGACTGACGCCTGACGCCCTCACTTTTTTTTTTCTTTCTGCTTTGGTTATGTAGCTTCTCGATGTCTTGAATGCGCATTTCCAGCAGGTGTTTGGGATTAACAAGCTGCAGAGCACGATGCTCCAGCTCGCCTACTTTGTGCGTGCTCTGAATCAGGTCGATTCTTTCGTTGACAGGATGGTGGCCATCGGACCTCAAGGGAGCGTACATCGTGTTCTCCCGATTGCTGGATTACTTGTGCGTTACTCTTCGTTTCTTACCTTGGCGAAGTTTCTGTTGATGCCATGTCTATGTTCTTATTCATAGATGAAACGTTACGGATATAAGGTATGGCCCCCGAATTTCTCCCCCACGTGTCACATATGCTAACCTGGAACGGCGTTGGATAGAAAGGAATCCACCTAGGTCTGACTCTGTATTCGCTTGGTAGGTCGAATCCCGTAGTTCTAGCAGACACCAAACAAACTTTTTTATGCGACAGGTGCGATCTTTTTCTGGCCCTCCGCCAAATTCAGAAAGTACGGCGGCTTCGTCGGATGCACCTTTGTCATCGGCTGCGGCCTCTCCTGCCTCGAGGTGGCCGCCAACTCGTACATCACCGTGCTCGGCACGCCGCGCTACGCCGCGATGCGGCTGAACATCAGCCAGGGCTTCCAGGGCGTCGCCTCCTTCGCGGGCCCGCTCATCGCATCGACCTACTTCTTCAAGGGCAAGAACGCCAACTCGCTCGACACCGTCCAGTGGGTGTACCTGGCCGTGTTCGGCCTCGGCATCACGCTCAACATACTCTTTTTGTGAGTCCCCCCCCTCCCCCCCCCAACCGCTGCCGCGGCGCACGCGGCGTCGGGGTATTGACTAATGAGGGTTATTGTTGTCGTTGTCGTTTTTGTGATTGATAGCTTCTGCGATCTGCCGGAGATCACGGAGGATGCGCTCACCCGCGAGCTCGCCGAAACGGACGGCGCTGCTGCCGCGGACGTGGGACCCTTCCTCAAGCAATACCGCTGCATCCTCGGCTTTGTGGCACAAACCTGCTACGTGTACGTGCACAGCCTCTCTTTCTGGCACCCCCCTCTTTTTTCCGTCCCCCCCCCCCCCCCGTCTGAAACGTTGCGTTTATTAGTGGTGCACAGGTGGGCGTTGCTGCCTTCACGGTGAACTACCTCGTCGACCAGGGCGTGGGCATCAGCCATTCGCGCGCGAGCCTCATGTTCGCCTTTTGCCAACTCACGTTCACCGGCGGGCGCTTCTTCGGCGCGGCACTGCTGCGCTTCGTCGACACCGCGTTCCTGCTGAGCACGTACGGCCTCGCGTGCATGATGTGCTGCCTCGGCGTCGCCCTCGGAACCGGCCGCGGTGGCATCGCGAGTCTATATATGCTCTTCTTTTTTGAGAGCATCTGCTATCCGGTGAGTGCGCGGGAAAAGAAAAAAAAAATCTCGCGCAATGTTTTTGAGCGTGGTGATAACTCAACGTTGCGCTTGCAGTGCATTTTCACGCTCGGAACGAAGGGGCTGGGGCGCCACACGAAACGTGGATCAGGTCTGATCGTCATGGTACGTATCCCTGCCATAGCCTTATCTCGCGCATGGGATACCTACTGAAGGAATGGGCATAATAAGGGCGTTGGGGGTGGCGCGTGGTTCCCGCCTGCACAAGGTGCGCTGGCAGACAAGTCGTATACGCGGCACTCATACCTGGTCCCCTTCGTTGGATTCGTCGCGATGACTACGTATGCCATGTACGTTTCTTCTCCCATATACTGCGATTTTCGCCATCCCGAGACCGAGCTGTTGACTTATATAATACACAGCGGCCTCGTTGTCAACGAGGCACTCAAGTCAGGGTTCCATATCCGCAATCGTGGCGCCACGCCAGATAAGACTACTGCAGCATCATGGTCTGGGAATGGGCCAGAAGGGGACAGGAGGGACTCGGAGCAAGTGTGGTCGGAAAAGGACTGATGACGCCCCCACCGGATAATGTCGTATGAACTGTCAGGACTCAACTTATGGCGAAGCCCTGCATGTATTACAGCAGCTTCTTGTATTCTATATCCAACGACACTATGCATTGACAACTGTAGCAGCAGTGCTGACTGAGTAATCACAATTGGCACGGTGTCGGTCATACTACAGAGGTACGTGAACCTGCTAAACGATCCACGAACTGGGACACGTGACGGTCGTACGGGTGAGCGTGAGATGGCCAGGGTAGAGAGTAGGGGAGGGTGGCGCACAGGGCGGATGTATGGTAGATTGAGGAACTGGCCAATGAACGGTAGTTGACGGAGGAAGGTGAGAATGACAGGAAAAAAGTCTCTAGAAAAGAAAAGAGTACATAGATAAGAAGAGGATTTAGGGTGATTGGCCTAAAAGAAGCGTGGGGGCACGCACCCGAAAAGATTGAGAAAACCGAACATCTCGACCAACACGCCGATGGCTGGCCATTTGAGAAAGACGAGGAGGATTCCACCGAGGAAGCAGGCGGTGCCGCGCAGCTTGTTCCTGCGCGCAAAGAAGTAGAAGGTCTTTTGCGGGCCGATGATGAGAAAGAGGCCGCCGAGGAAGAGAATCTGCGTCGCCAGTCAAAAAGTCAAAATATTATATGTATAAGGGGTGATGATGTAGCAGCTAGAGGAAAAGGTGGGGTAGATATGTTTGTTTGCGCAACGCACGTTTCCCAGGGCGAGGAGCGCGCCATCAAAGAGGAGCATGACGCCAAGTATCATGAAGAGCGCGCCGAACGAGGTCAGCCCGACGCCGATTTCTGTAAATAACCAATTGTTTTTTTGGGTCAATGGGCTTTGCTTTCGGTGGGAAAGGAGAAAAGGTTGGCGAACTTGCATGTCCGTTAGCCACATGGTTTCGAGGTGAGTAGAGTAGAGAGAGTCGAGCTGAGCGAGCTGAGAAGCGATTGAAATTGGCGCTCGTAGCAGTCAAGTCGCGCGCGCGGATGGCGTGGCATAGATGCTCACGTGATATGAACGATTTTCAGGTCAAGTTGCGCAGGTCTACCTTTACCTTTTGTACCTTTGCAGCACCCTGCGGGTTCATCGCATGGGCGAGTCATGACGGTCAAGATCCAGTCTCTTCCTCGCCACCGTCAATCCAAATGTTCCTGGTATGTTCCGAGTCTGGACGTGCCTCTCCGAAATCAACATACAACCGGCAACTGCGACACCTCCAACTGGAAAAGAACCCTGTTCTAGACCGTAGCATGGTGTGTGGTAGCGCAGTGGTATTCAAAATTCGATTTTTCCTTTGATTTGGGTTAATGGCTGGATCGTCAACGGGATTTTGTCTTGGAGGGTCCTTTCGCACCCAGGTTGCACCTCTGCGCGCCCCTGCATCCACAAAGTCACGCACTCTCAATCAACTCCATATACTAGTACACGTGGAGCCTGTGTACTTTTCTACTGTTGTGCTTTTGAATCTGTTTCTACCACATGTTATATGCCATATCGTAAGAAAGGGATTATATTCATTGCCCGCAAAAGGTCACATTTCAAGGACAAGATCACTACCAGGAGCGACCCAATGGCTCATAAATTATCAGGTTCTAATTGAGCAGCGTTGCCTTCACTGGCACTTTGCAATATACTGTTTTAGAATATCACTAATACATGGTCTGAAATAAGGATAAGTACATAACACAGCTGTCGATAACTTCCTGGGATGAAATGTGATCTGCGTTGTTGTAGACAGCATGGGCCATGTTCGTCCTGTGTTGTTACATTAGCACCACTCTTGTGAAGCACTTGGGCAACTTCAGCATGTCCCCCTAGGACGACGTCTGTTGCAATGGCCCCTGTCCATGCTTGTCCTGGGCCCTTGCATCCGCGCCGCACTCGAGAAGCACCCAAGCAACTTCCGCATGTCCCCGGGATGACGCCTCATTGCAATGGACCCCGCTCTTGAAAGTCCTCGACCTATGCATTCTCGCCACATTCAGCATGCAAACGAGTTCCACATATCCCCGGATCGATGCTATACGCAATGGGCTCTGTCTTCGCCTGTCTTGGGCCCTTGCATTTGCGCCAGCATTGAGAAGCATGCGAACGAGTTCCACAGCAGGTCTGCTTGTACAACAACCACTGGGTCAGAATCTACTGGATAGAAGACAACCAGTGATACTATATCACTAGTTGCCTAGACGCATTACACAAGCATGATATTGAGGAGTCTGATGAAGAAACAGAACCAGACAAGTCAGCAGCAGGACAATCCATTGACCAACAAATCAGACAAGCCCCTGTGGATGCAGCTATCTGAAATAGCCCTATAACCCCCACACAAACCATTGCACCCATCATGACAACCCACACTCAGACCCAGAGCACCAGTGTGACAGCTACTACATCATTGCCACCCTCTAAGAGTACTACTATAACATCCACACAGAAAATTTACACCAAACTCCAACAAGCTCTTAATGTCACCGCCAAGGGTTTGACAGCAACAATAGACACACTAAGTCGATAAGCTAGACCTCGCAGTGGTCTAGAAGACTGATAGAGAGGAAGTCGACTTGCAAGTCGATATCGACGACCGGGTTACCGCTTGCTGAGCTCCGACTCAGTAGCCACCCGCAATGGAGTAGAACACTGCTAGTATTGAGACAAGAGACTCAACTTGCCCCTACTAGGCGTAATGAGTCCCCTATTTATAGTACATAGTACATGAGGGCAGGCCTAAGGCCTGAAGGGGCAGTGCTACCTATTTTTACTTGAAACACAAGACGAACAATAATAGCCAGTAGCAAAGACAGCTCAAGAAATCACACACTGATACACATGAAACGGGGCGCGAACATGAAACGGGGTACGAACACTCTATTTGGCCGGTTCCGCAACTTACAGGGGCGCGATGGTGTTGAACCATCACCCCAGGCTGGTTACACTTAAGCAGACTGATCCACCTGGAGGAGGACCAGGGGGACCACCTGCTGCAGGACAACAACAACTGGTCCAGGTAGCTGCTGACGTGAAAACCATGGGCAGCTTACCTCAGATCCTTTATGGAGATAGAATGAAGGCAGATGACTTCATTGAAGAAGTCAAGGGATATCTACACCTCAATGCAGATGTTGCAGGGTTCAATTCCCCCTACAAAAAGGTCACCTTCATTGTCATGCTGGACTGAGCATGGTGGTTCTGTCAATGTTTCTGTCTGGCAGCTCCCTTGGCTGCTCATTCTCTCTGTCTGGTAGTTAGTTCATCTGGTCTATCCCTATCCCTCTGCTGTAAGTGTAGGATGATATCTGCATCAGTGACCATCATCTTGGTCATCTTCTGTGGAGTTCTAACACCTTGTTAGAATGGCTGTTTGTAGTGGCAGTGCTGGCTGTATTTGTCCTCTGGTTCCTGGAAGGAGGAAGGGATCTAGGTGCAAAGGAGTCGATTTGGATACTTTAGGACGTGTATCCAAGGGAAGTGATGTCTGGAGTGCTGATACACCTTGTATTGCACTTGATTCATTGGTATGCCACTAAGGTTGTGAATGGAAGGAGCTGCTCCTTGGTTCTGGGTTGCTAGTGCAGAGGGGCAGTTCTATAGAGCACTGAGAGGTCTGTTACTCAGTGACCTTTGTCTGTCTGAAGTGAAGAAAGGCAACACCTTTCTGAGTGCTTAACATATGTGTTGGTGTAGCACAGCCTTGTGCTGTGAGAGTAGTAGTGCCCAGGATAGTGAAGAGAAATGAGAGGTTTGAGGTACCTAGAGATTTGTCAACAATGAGGCAAATAATAAGGCACACCTGATCCGAGCTTTGTTGATGGTTGATTGGGCTTGTATGAGGCACGGTGGATATGTGATGATACAGTGTGCTAGCACAGAGTGTTATGGACTGCCGGACTATTTCTGCTTACATCATTTTTAACTATATATAGTAATCGCTTTCTCACGGACTGGCAGGGAGCCTCTTCCACATCCATCCCTATACATTACCACACCTCTATTATGCTTCACTGCCCTCCACTTTATGTCATGTTGCCTTGGCTCATTACTAATACTTTCAGACTGATATGCCACTGTGTTTTGTAGTCTCACAACCTCATGATGCTGCTTAAATGCATCATCCAGCCTCTTAGTCATATAGGCTTGGTAGGATGCCATCTGAATGCATCATCACTTACTTAGTCATACATGCTTACTATCTTGTAGTCATATATGCTTAGTACGATGCCATAGAGATGCATCATCCCTTTACTTAGTCATATGTACTTACTGTACAGTAGCCACAGGGCCTATAAAAGCCCCCCAAAGTGAGACTCAAGCCTTAAGCTTAGTCTCTTGTATAATACAGGACTTCTAGTTCATCCCTTGTGAACTTAAGCTTAAAGAACCATCAAAACCATCCCCTTGCACCTCAGAACATACCCTAAGGCCTGCTAAATTGACTTAGAGCTGCATTTACTCTTCACTTGAAACTCTGAACAACTCAGACAGAAAGATGCCATCTTTCCCACCCAGAACCTGAACCCAAAGGCTGCTAGTAACAGAACTCTAGCCATCTATACAAAGGCCACTAGTAAAGGAACTCTAGTTGTCTATATGAACAAGTCACATACTATGACCTCTGTAATATGTGCTGCATACTAGGCATCAGCAAGACCACAGATTTCTTTCAAACTTTTTGGCACTTTTGAGTGCTTTTCAGCTGGTCAACAAGTAAAAAAGATTTGACAAGTCAAAGAAGTCGTACAAGTAAAAAAGTAACTATGATTTGATAGTAATTAATAAAATCATTACTTAATAAAATCGTGGCTGTGGTGGTCAATATGTCAGTTCACGAAAAATGCACGAAAAGCATCAAGGGAATCAGAAAAATGTAAATCTTCAGGTATAAATGACAGTCCATAAACTGGGAGAAGGTGAGCTGCCCGTGCTACACAATCCAGATTGATGATAGCTAGTGTGTGGCGTCTGTTACCCTCAAACTCTGGTTCCACAACCCATAACCCAGTATCTTCATCTGGTCTGGTCTCGCAGAATGAGCCAATGGACGAGAGCACAAGAAAGTCATTCATCTTGGAATGTGAATGAGAAGAATAGAAGCGCATGAGCAATGACCATACCTCACATTCCTTCAATATCCAGGTTTACTGCCACAAACATTGTGTTGTGTCTGGCATATTCCTGTCACCAGTTTGGGTTGGAATGAATCTGTTCTCGGTACATTCCACCTGCGCCACAGAGGTCACTAGGAGCATAAAAACGGGCAATGGCTGAATGAAAGACATAAATGTTGCCGCCGAAATATGGACAGTCATCAAGGTCAACATCAGTTGATGGAATTTCTGCATTTGGGTAAATGTGATTGTAGAGAAAGTGCTGTAAAAGCTCAGGAAACTTTGGCTGCTCGATATGGTTTGCGAGGTGTTTGATGGAGTGGGGATACCCTCTTTCTAGAAAAGATGAGTACTGGAGCACATTCTACCTGACACAACAACTTACCAACTGTTTGAGCCAACTCAATAGATGACAAGGACTTGGGGCCAGCAACTGGCCCAACATCATCATTGTCATCCTTGTCCTCCATTGTCCTAGGCTGAGGAGATTCACCTCTCAAAATCATAGCTATATATGATGATGCCGTCCCTTCCATTATA